>CAUYON010178227.1:0-17019 GCA_963573935.1 Arctocebus calabarensis | reverse complement strand
TTAGCAGGGTACTGGCGAAACTTATTAAAGGTAGAGTATTAATGTCTTTATATAGTGATCAAGGAAATGCCATGAAGGATATCTGTAACAGTATGATCAAAATATTTCTGAATGTATATGAATCGTGCCCTGTGCACCAATCGTGCACCAATGTACATAATTATGATTCAATAAAATTATTAAAAATATATATATAAATAGTTTGGCTTGGCCAGGTTTTTGAATATCATGGCTCAGATTTGTGGATTTACTTTTACCATCAGCACCGTCTGAAATATACTGTGTTTACCAAAGTCACAAATGGGATTATACATCACCAACACGGAGCCTTAGCAGCAGCACCCAGGCCAAGCCAACGCCCTGAGATATAAATACTATCACAAGTGATTCAGTTCTCAGGGCAGAATCCAGCACTTCTGTGGGGAGGTGTAGATGTGGTTTAGTGACTTTAGAAGGAGGATTCTCAAACAGGCCCTGTGTCAATTAACAAAGTGGCATAACAGCCAGCTTCTCCTGAGGACTACAGATGGGTGAAATCAGTTACCATCATATCTGATGAGAAGTCAGGGAATTCCTCTGGGAACTACTGGGCTGGGTGCCCAGACCTGGGACGAGCCTGCACTGTTCCTTTCAATCATGCAGAGTAAAGACCTTTCTTCTCCTGCAGGGTAGAGTTTAAGTTAAGATATTTTTGGTGTCATTTAAGTATTTTTCTAATAAGAGAAGTCTGCTCCAGAGAAACAGAATATATATATATATATATATATATATAATATATATATAAAATTGAATATATATATGAAATTGACGGACTCCCTCCATCGTCCACCTCATTAAGCTGACCTAATTTTCATAGACTGGACATGCCCCAGATGTACCTTTCAAAATGGAAGGCCTAGATCAGGTGTCCTCAACCTACGGCCCGTGGGCCACATGTGGCCCGCCGAGGACATTTATCTGGCCCGCCAGGTGTTTTTGTTGCCGCTGCCTGTCCTGCTTAGCAGCCGACTCTTCCCGGCCGCAGTGCGCATGTGTGGAATGTGCTCCGCACTCTCCAACTCCCCTCCTTCTCTGACTCTCGACTCCTCCTCTCAGTCTCGGATCGTGATCGGAGGAGTCACGAGCTTGCCTGTGCAGAGCCTGCTGCTGCCTGAGGACCAAACTAAGAACAAGTTAGGATTTATTTTTTTTTGAAGTTAGGAGGTCTATTTTTTTTTTTTATTTTGCAGTTAGTAGGGCCTTTTTTTTTTTTTTTTTTTTTTTGCGGTTAAGGGGGGCCTTTTTTCCCTGAAGTTAGGAGGTCTTTTTTTTGCAGATAGAGGACACCTTTTTTTTTTTTTCATTTTAAATATTGTATTTGTATTTCTTCACCTTTTTTTTTTTTCCTTTTGCAGTTTTTGGCCAGGGCTGGGTTTGAACCCACTGCACTGCCTCCAGTATATGGGTCCTGTGCCCTACTTCTTTGAGCCACAGGCACTGCCTACATTTTGTTTTTTTACTTCAAAATAAAATATGTGCAGTGTATAATAGGAATTCGTTCATAGTTTTTTTTAATCTGGCCCTCAAACGGTCTGAGGGACAGTGAACTGGCCCCCTGTTGAAAAAGTTTGAGGGCCCCTGGCCTAGATCCTTACGTTAAGCACCTCATACATTAACCAGTTTGTTATGATTCCCTTGGTCAACGTATAGAGATTCTACTATGTACATGTGTATTTATAATGCATATATAAATATACACACACAGACACATGCTACATACGTATACGTACATACATGCCTGCACAAACATATATGTGCATATATATGACTATGAGGATGACAGGTCCAAATTCTGTCGGGATGTGGAGGAACCTGACGGACTGGAAGGTCAGGTAGGAGTTGAAGTTGCAGTATGGCCTCTGAAGTCTGCAGGGCAGGCCTATAGATTGGGCACCCCATAAGAGCATTTATATCGTAGTCCTCAGGAGAATTCCTTCTTATTTGGGAATCCTCAGTCTTTTCTCTTTAAGTTCCTCAACTGGTGGGATGAGGCCCACAACATTATAATATGCTTTAAAAGTTAGCCTGTTGTTAAAAAAAAAAAAGCTGATTGTAAATATTAACAAAATTCACAAACACCTTTATAACAATATCTAAGCCAGTGTATGACCAAACAACTGGGTACCATATCCTAACCAAGATAACACTTAATATTACCTGTCACAGTAACTGTGGAAGCTTCAGCTATTTATTCACTTTGTAAATTAGTAGTATGTTTAAACTATAGGGAAGTGTATCTGGGATAGTACAAAGTATACGTCAAATAATTATTAATGAGATGCAAATGTGTGAGTTAAATACTGTGGTCTTTCATTGGCATTCTGGGTGGTACTGTCAGTGTTCAGTAGAGAATGAACTTGGAAGTGAATGAAGAAAAGAATTCCCATTATTTTTAGAAAAAGTGTTTTTATTTATATTATTTGCCTTCTTTCCTACTCCCCAGCGCAATGGTTTCTGAGAATTTAATAACTTAATTAACAATATGTAATAAGAATAATACTAGTGTTCATAAAAAAACATAAAAGTATATTTTTGGTATAAATAATACAAATGAGTCTATGCTTTCTAGGTCAATGAGAAATTGATAGTCTATTACTTCTAAATTTCATATTTATATATATTTTTACAAAACATGTTAATCATTTTTAATTTGCCACAAAATTTAAACCTACGTTTTTCACTTATATTTCTCATTTCCTTGGTTTTGGTCAGAGCTTTCTACCCCAGCGATTTTGAGTTGGTATCCATGGGTAGAATGTGTCCCTGTGGTCCTAGCTTTTTCTTCTTTTCTCTTTGTTTCTCAATGTGCCAGCCTGGACATATAATTACATGGCACTGAAGGAGCTTGTGAGCATCACCCAATACACCCCCATCAAATCCTCCAAACCTCGAGCCTATGGTCCAGTTCACACAGACAGGAGTTTAGTATTTGCTTTGCTAACAGAGAGGGAGTACCTATCTTTTTAGTCAAGGGAAGGGATTTTTCTCTACCTAAACTCTACCTCCAGATGCACCAGATCTGTATTCCGAGTCTATCCCTGACTGCCAGGACAGTTTTCTGAATTGTTGTGATTCCCTGTGCGAGTCATGGCAAACCAGCTGAATTTGGGTTAGTGGGAACTGTGAAATTTGTTGAGTGCCTTTAGTAACAGTTCTGATTTGGCCCCACAGGCTATTGGTTATGACTCATTTATCTGTTTGTGTCTATTAACTCTACTTAACTTCTTTGTCTTCAGTGGGCTCTGAGTAAGTCATGTCAATACACCAATGGGAGCTCCAAGTTTATATCATAGGAGTCTGAGCGACCACCAGGAAGAATGCACCTGTTCATGATGGTTCTAAAAGATGCTCAAGGATTCACTCTACCTGGTCTAGCTTAGATCTCACGGGAGTCATCCTGGCCAACAGGGTGGAATATTCAGACTAAGCAGGCTTGGGTTGGGATTGGACTCACACGACCTTCACTCCACACACGCCATATGCCTGTCTCAGCATCTGAAGTCATGCTCGGTGGGGCATGTGTATGGATGGTGTTTGTACCTTGAGCTTTGCGTGTGGAAGAGATGCCCAAGCCAAGAGAGTGGAGCACAACATTGTGTTGGCCTGAGACATCTTAGACTCAAAGATCTGATAGGAAAGGAAGTACTGGTGAAAGAGGAGGAGCTAGGATCAAAGGAGAAGGAGGCAGGGGAAGCAATAGGGTAGGGTGTGCCCATGTATCCAGCAGAGAATGTCTAAAGGGTGCATTTAGAGCTTCCAGGGAGAGGTGTGGAGAGGATGATGTACCCCTTACTGAGCTAGTGTTATCCTGGGGAAGTGATGTGGGGGAAGCCAGCGGGGAGTTGGCTAAACAGGCAGTGACACCTACGTTTGTGTAAGTGTTGTTAAGCACTGTTGTGGTAGGAGAGAACTAGGACAGCCTCAGCCCATTCATGAAAGATTTATGCAAAGTGAAGGGCAACCTGTTCCTGGGAAGAAAAAGTGGCCATTGTTGAATCAAGTAGGGGGAAACTGAATCCTCCTCTCACAAGCCAAATTCAAAAAGTCAGTCAATCCCAAATTCATGGTGTGGGTGGGAATTTATTTTCCCGAGCAGTTTCATCATACTCATTATATTAATGCTGTTAATTTGACTTCTATTCATTCTCTACTAGTGTGTACATTTATTTTATATTTTACAGTTTATTAGTATGTAGTTTCTATAAACTTAAGGACTTCTAGCCTAGTTGTGGAGTTGTCCATGCTTAGGTAATTATAATAAACATAATTTGAAAGAGGATAAACCTGTTATTTTTTCATAAGATAGACTTTTTAGCTCAGGTTATAATTTTTCTCTCATAGAAAATAGTGGTTTTTGAATATAAGGAAGCAATTTGGCAAAATTTTGTCTTGCAAAACATAGGAATCTATAAAAATATGTGTGTAAGTACAGAAAATTCCTAATTACTGTAGGAATGTTGTTGGGTCCTCATTGGTATCTCAAGAAAAGATATGTCTTTTTAAGACAGAGTCTTATTTTGTCACCCTCGGTAGAGTGATGTGCTGTCATTACTCACAGCAACCTCAAACTCTTGAGTTCAAGCGATTCCCTTGCCTCAGCCTCCTAAGTAGCTGGGACTACAGGTGCCTGCCACAACACCTGGCTATTTTTAGAGATGATTTCTCACTCTGGCTCAGGCTGGTCTCAAACCTGTGAGCTCAAGCATTCCACCCGCCTTGGCCTCCCAGAGTGCTGGGATTACAGATGTGAGCTACTATGCCTGGCTGGTATCTTAAAATATATTAAAGGTAAGGATTAAATAACTTTTCAAATAGAATTCTAAGTGACCAAGTATTAGCATAATTGCTGTTGCTATGGAGAGATTTTCTATATGCTGCTTGACAATATAATGTACAAGTAACTCATTAAGGAAATTATCTGTAGATATGTAGCTATAATTATACTTCTTATTTACAAATTTCTGTATCTGAGCAGATTGTGATGGTTTATATCTATAATCTCAGCACTTTGGACTAGGAGTTTGAGACCAGTCTGAGCAACATGGCAAGATACTATCACAGTTTTTTTTTAATTAGTGAGATGTGGTGTCGTGAATGTATATTCCCAGATGCTTGGGGTTTCCTTGCACCCAGGAGTTAGAGGTTACAGTGACTATGAGGGTTAGAGTGAGACCCTGTCAAAAAAAAAAAACAAAGAAAGTGAAGGAAAGAAAAGAAAGAAAGAAAGATTAGTGTCTATTTCCACATTCACATTATTTAATTATTTTAAAGTTTATCTTGACAGATAAAGATAGCACATATTCATGGGATACAATATGATATTTCAGTCCATGTATACATAGTATAATGTCTTCATTAAACAGGGGTAATTGTCATATTCAGCCCTTTAAACATTTATCATTTCTTTGTGGTGACAGCATTCAGCACCTTGTAGCTGTCTTCAGATGTGCATTATTTTGTTTTCCATGCTTACCCAGCTGTGTAATAGACACAAAACTTTTTCTTCCTGTTCAGTTTGTACCCGTTGACCACCATCTCCTGGTATCCCCTTTGTCCCTTTTCTTTGCAGCTTCTGGAAACCACTATTTTGCTCTTTACTCTCGTGAAATCAACTGTTTTAGATTGCGCAAGTAAAGGAGGTCATGAGCTACAGGTTCTGTGCCTGGGTTATTTCACTTACCCAGGGTCTTTGGGTTGGATCCATGTTGCTGTGAATTACAGGATTTCGTTCCATTGTATGGCTGAATAGTATTCCACTGTGTGTGTGTGTGTGTGTGTGTGTGAGAGAGAGATACTTATCCACTCGTCTGCAGGTGACACTCCGGTTAATTCCCTATCTTGGTGATTGGGAGTAGCACTATGATGAATATTAGTGTGCAGTTTTCTCTTTGACATACCAATTTTATTTCCTTTGTATATATGCCCAGTAATAGGATTACTAGATCTTACTGTAGTTCTATTTTTAATTTTTTGAGGAACCTCCATACTGTTTTCCATAATGGCTATAGTATAATAACTTGCACTCCTATCAACGATGTATTAATATTGAGAGGTTAATATCAACGATGTATTAATATTGAGAGGTTACCCCACACACACATTCTGGCTAGCATTTGTATTTTTTTATCTCTTTGGTAATAGTCATTCTAGCTGGGGTGAGGTGAAATATGTCACTATGATTTTGATTTGCAGTTCTCCGATAATTAGTGATGTTGAGTGTTTTATCTTACATCTCTTGACCATACCTGTGTCTTCTTTTGAGAAATGTCCATTGAGGTTTGTTGCCCTTTTTTTTTCAGATTGAACTATTTGCTTTATTTATTTATTTATTTTTGCTATTGGGCTGACTTCCTTATATATTATGATTATAAACTGCTTGTCAGATATATAATGTGCAAATACTTTTACCCATTCTGTAGGTGATCTCTTCACATTGTTATTTCATTTGTTGTGCAGAAGTTTTTAGTTTGATGTAATCACATTTATCTATTTTTGCTTTTGTTTATCTCTGCTTTTGAGATTTTTTTCAAAAAATGATTGCCTGGGGAAATTTCATGAAGCATTTCCTGTAGGTTTTTTCCAAGTAGTTCTCTAGTTTGGGGTCTTACGTTTAAGTCTTACTCCATTTAGAGTTGATCTTTGTATATGGTGAGAGATAGGGGTCTAGTTTCATTCTTTTGCATATAAATATCCAGCTATTTCTAATCACCCCTTAAAAAACACAGTAACTTTGCCATCTGTACAGCATGAAGCAAAATTTGATAGTTTGTTGAAATGTTGGAAATGTCATTGTGCTTGTATTTTTCTCAAGCTGACAACATATGGCATATTTCTAATTTTTCCATTAGGATTTCTTTTTTAGTGACTGACATACACTTGATTGAAAAAAAATCACAAAGCTGTTCAAGTAGAAATGTTAAAAAAATTCTTTTTAAAACTGTTTCTGCTTTAAATTTTTAGCTTGTCATGTTTAATTAAGCAAGTTCAATAGGATTCTGTTCCTGTACTGTGAATTATACTTTCTCTGTATTGGCCATTCATTCTGTAAAAATTGTTATGGTCTGTGGCCATGGGTTAGGCTGCATTTTTTTGTTCTGGGTGTGTGGCAATGTGTAACTCAAAAGTGTTTTTCTCAAAGGGTTTATATTTTAGAAATCCTGATTTAATTTAGCGGATCTGGTAATGCTTTTCTAAATATAGATGAGGCGTAGTTCATTAGGGATCTAAACATTAAACATAGTGACACATATCCCTTGAAAATCTTTTCTTAGCTTTAATATCCTGTTGACTTTACTGAGGTTTAAACTTTCTGTTATTTGTTTATAACATGCAGCCACTGACTGTCTTGACCAGTGTTTAGTTTTGGAGGGCTTCTGTAACAAACAACATAAACAGTGTGGGTTAATGAACAGAAACACAGTTGTGGAGATGAGAAGTCCAAGATGGTGTCCTCCTGAGGCTGTGAAGGAGAGCCTGTTCCAGGATTCTGGTAGTTCCTGGCCACCTTTGACATTTCATGGCTTCTGCAGCATCGCCTCGAGCTCTGCCTTCATCTTCCCATGATGGTCCTTCTCATAGGGACACAGTAATATTGAATTAGAGCCCCACCCTACTCTGGTATGTATGACGCATCTCATCTCATCGCATCTGTAATGACCCTGTTTTCAAACAAGGCTATATTCTGGGGTATTAAGGGTTAGGAAGCCAACATATAAATCCAGGGTGTGGAACATACCACCATCCATTACAGCCACCCTGGAGTGCGAGAGATTTATTTTTTCATTTAAAAATATTTACGTCCATATTTATTAAGTATTGTTTCTAGGGATGAGTTCTGTAGGATCTTATTATTATAAGTTTTACACATAAAAGACATGTTAAGGCTCTGGTTTTGGGAAGCTGACTGGCCTTCACTTACATTCAGGATGGTGGTAAAATAAGCAGTGATATCCTGGCAACTCCATATCCTAAAAGGTCGGGTTGAGAAGCTATTTTTCCCTTTGAAGCTGCTGTCCTAACAGAGCTGTGGCTTCTTATAGTCTTGGGGCGCAGAGCCACTGGAGAGTCAAGTTTCCTGCCATGCGTTATTAGGTGACCCCACTACAGACACATGCTGGCTCCTGTTCATGACAATGATGGCTCCTGCTCCCCCGGACCTGGTCAGTAGCAGGGTAATTCCCTGCTCTTTACCTTCCTGCTTCCTCCTTATAGCCAACCTGCAAATTCAACTCAGACGCTCCCTATGAAGCTTGACTAAAAGTACAGCACGACTTACCATATCTGAAATTTATTGTAAAAAAAAATAATTTCCCAGGCAAGTATAGTTACTTTTTAGAAAAAATGAACTAGTTATTGAGATTTTGAAAACCATCAGTTCACCAAAAAGCTGGCCACAGGGTATGTACATGACATCTCTAAGAGTTGAGATTAAAGTGTTCCCTGAATCCAGTAGTTGCACAATTTGACAAAGTGATATAGTAGTTCTAGGCTATGCTACTTTATGCTATGACCGATCTCCCAGTTTACAGAAGGAGTGAAATAATTATAACTGCTTTCATTTTAATGGGAATTTGTAAATGCAAATCCTAATTTGGCTTGAGGAGTTGCATGAATAGACTTCAAACTCTGGCAAGAAGTGTGTACGTGCATGTGTGTGTGTGTGTGTGTGTGTGTGTTTCAGCCTATTCATCCCTTATGTAGGGGTGTTCCTAGTGCATTCAAGATACATGGCTTCTTAAAGTTTAAAAAGTCTTCAGAGTTATTACACAGACAGCTTAGAGATTTGTATTGAAATATTTCTGTAAAGATGTTTATCACTAGGTTTTATTTGGATAGAAATGTGTCTTATTTGGTTATATAGAAAGTCCTCTTAGCACCTTCCATTTACAAACCAGAACCAATAATATAATCTTTTATTTTTCTCTTTAAAATCCTGGCTCTGTTAAAATCAAACAAACAACTCTAGAAAAAGTTTACTTTTTCTGATTTCATTCATCCAAATAGGGTCAAAGTGTCAATCTTTGAGGACCACAATTATTTAATACTCTTAAGTGTAGGTTCAGCAGATGAACTACTTAAAGCTAGTAGAGTATGAGCCAAAATGTTGTAGCTCTGGCTTGTAATTAAGGTAGGATAGTTACGTTCTTCAGTATTTATTTTTAGCATGATAAAGGTGAGATGCATATTTCTTGTTAAACTCGTGTCAGACTGGATGATGTTTTGTTGAGATCAGGTTTATGGACACAGAGAGCCTTTATTTATTTGTTTTTCTTCTGTGATACTGAAGCAGGCCAGCTGGAAAGCTTGACAGTCTCACGATAGCAAATATTTGTTCCAATAGATGATTTGTAATTTATTGACCAGGAAGTTTAATGTAAGTGACATCTTTAGACAAATGTTCATCTACAAGCCAGCATGTCAGTTAGTCTGATGATCCTGTTGCCTGCCTGGGGGTTCACCCCTCATTCTCTAAAGAGAAAATAAAATGAGTTGTAATTCTTCTCTAGGGGAAGAGAGATTACACTGGGAAATGTTCATGAAGCATTGGTTTTTGATAGGTAGTTAGGTTTTCTTGTTTTATTTTCAGACTTTTTTTGTAAGACAAGAAGGGTTACCTTTCCATGAGTGTCACCCTTAATGATGAATGTGTGGGAGTGATCACATTCCCTACTGGGCATTTCTGGGGAAAAACAAGATTTGTTACCTCCCTTTGCCCAAAAGACAATATTAAAAGGCATGGTTCTTCCTTGTCTCTGGACTGAGCCAGGTTAATATTTCTTCCATACAACAGTGCTTCTCATATTTGGGGAAAAAAAAATCATACCTGGTCTGGTTGTCCTTAAACCAACAATGTCCTGTAGAAATAAAATGTGTGCCACTAAATCTAGTTTCCACTAGATTTTCTAGTAGTTAACATGTAAATGGAAACAGGTGAATTTATTTTAATAATGTATTTGAGTTAAACTCATACAGCCAATATATTATTTCAATATATTCAGTATTAAAATTATTAAAGAGATATTTCTTTTTTCTTATTGAGTGTTTGAAAGTCAGCATTTGTGTTCAGCATTTACAAACGTCTTGATTCAGACTAGTCTCACTTTAAGAGCTAACTAGCCACATGTGGCTGATGGCTGTTTGGATAACACATTCTCAACCAAACGTGCCTAGCATTTGAATATTCCTGATGGTTGTAGAGGATTGAGTTTTTCCTTGCCCAGGTCTAGCTAATCTGTGTCTCATTAAATGCACTGTTCATCTATTGCGGGTATGGGTTCTCTTGGCTAGACTAGACCTTTACCTGATCTGATGAGGATAACAGCTTAGAATGAAGCTTACTGAGATAGCTGGCCCACAGACTGCATGTTAGGTAGCAAGAGCCTCGGGGAACCTCTTATTAGTGTTATTCCAGATTATATTAATTCTAAAACTCTTAAGAGGTTTCTCTGTATATGTTACAACCAATTCTTGGCTCTCCATTCTGTTTTTGTCCATTAGTTTTTCTAAAGCCAAACATAGAGGTTTACGTTTGTTACTGATGCATCTTCCTGAATTCAGTCCACCAAGTTGGGCTTGAAGTGTCACTGTGTTTTGTTTTTCAATCAATGTCCTCAGAATCACCTGACCTTCCCTAAAGTGATTCCTATATCTTGATATGGTTTACTCAATATAATAAAAAATACTCAAAATAATAAAAAAATTAAAAAGTGGTGTTGGTTTTCTATGTTGAGATTAATTCAGTAGTATTTTCAGGTTGTGAACATTTTGGTGGTCATAATTTACCAGATTACAGCTCTCTGCCTGTCTGGTCAACAAGATCAGTCAGTGTAGAATCTTAATAAAAATCTTCCTGATGGTCAAAAATAGTGTGTCTAGTGTATTGTAGTATTTACTAGAAAGGCTTATCAGAATAAAAAGAAGAGGACAAATCTTCACCTCCAGAGGGGAAAGTAATATTCATGAGGCAGTGCAACTGATTGATACTGTTGTTTCCCTTGGAATCTGGTTGTGATTATTAGATGGACTATTAGAGCAAACTCTTCATTGGAAGAATGAATGAAAGGTCCTCAGGTCATAGAACTTCAGAGCTCAAAAGTTCATGAAAGGCCATTCTAGCCCAATTCCTCATTTTACTGGTCAAGAAACTTGGATACACAGGTTATATAATTTGTATAGACAAGTTATAACGTCACTCTGCTGACATGTCTGCCCCTGGAAAGCCCACTCTCTCCAACCATGGTGGGTTTTGTTTTTCAGTCTCACCACTAACTGGTTTGTTTTTGCTTTGTAATTTATGTTCTGCCTTTTTCAACTTTTAGAAAGTAAGCTCCAGAATGTTGTTGTTTTGTTGTTTTCTCTGTTTTGTGCCTGGCACAGAGTATGTGTTCAGAAATCCTTCTACTGACGTAATCAGATCATAGCTAAAGTGCAGAGATCCATATCCCTCGTTTGGATAATTCTTTGACTTTAATGTCTTATGGGATGGGAGGTGGGAGGCATGGCTCACTATATTTTTTGTTGTCATATTTTTGGTCTGGGATTAATTAAATGCTGATCTCTAGAGGCCTTAGAAGGCTGGTGGTAAGGCTGAAATTTAATGAGACTGGCATAAGGAAAAATGATGTTTCTGAACTGAACTCGCAAGAAATGTGAGGACAGAGATTGCACATTGGAAGAATAGTTTGCTTTTACATTCATTATTACTTGTTGTGAGGAATTGAAATGATTCCTTGAATGTTTGTCGAAAATTGAGTGATTTGTACAGTGGGTGTCTCAGATCTAAAATCAGGAGGATGTCATCGGCCTTGTAGATGTGCAGTGAAAAATCAGTGTAATATTGTACTCCTGGCAGTCGACATGCTGTTTGAAATGAAGTTTGTTATAGTGCTACCATTAACCTGAGAATTTTTATTATTTATTTTATTATTAATTTTTTGAGACATAGTCTCACTATGTCACCCTCCGTAGAGTGCCATGGCGTTACAGCTCACAGCAACCTCAAACTCTTGGGCTTAAGTGATTCTCTTGCCTCAGCCTCCCAAATAGGTGAGACTACAGAAGCCCACCACAATGGCTGGCTATTTTCTGGTTGTAGTTGTTATTGTTGTTTGACAGGCGGGGCTGAGTTCGAACCCACTAGCCCTGGTGTATGTGGCTAGTGCCCTAGCCGCTGAGCTACAATCGCCAAGCCTTTTTAAAAATTTTTGAGACAGAGTTCCACTTTGTTGCCTTCAGTAGAGTGATATGGCATCATAGCTCACTGCAACCTCAAACTCTTGCGCTCAAGTGACCCTCTTGCCTCAGCCTCCTCAGTAGTTTGGACTGCAGGTGCCCGCCACAGCATCTGGCTGTTTTTAGAGATGGCGTCTCACTCTTGCTCAGGCTGGTCTGCAACTCCTGAACTCAGGCAATCCACCTGTTTCAGCCTCCCAGAGTGCTAGGATGACCAGTATGAGGCATTGTGCTCGGCCCCTGAGTATTTTGATTTATCTATTTTGTGTTATCAGTTTTTCTGTTAACACAGAAAAAAAATACTTGTTAGGATTTTCCTGTGATGCTTGATGGGATGAGCATGAGAGTTTGAAAATTACTTTATTCTGTTAATATATAGTACATAGACAGATTTGGGGTATTTCTTGTTTTCATATTAAATATATTTTTTACCAATATTACTCCCATTAAATGTGTAATTTTTCCTTGTGCCTACATGTCATTGAAAATAAACCTCAGAATGCTAATTCTCGAGACTCTTACTTTAAGGAGCATAGATTCTTATGCAAATATATTCATGATTCTTAAATAACATGAAGAAATACAGATTTATTTTTGTGGGTCCAGTTTGCAGCATTCCCATGTAAATGTACAAGTTTTCAAGTTGAAGCAAAATCATAGAAAATGGGCATCACCATATTTAATGACAATTTCTTTGAAAAATCTTAATTATCCAGAGCAGTAGGCTTTGGATTTCTGTGGATATAGTTCCTGGATAAGAAATAAAACCAACCATTAACCTGAGATAATTAATTTTGAGGGGCACAAATCCTCTTGAAGTATATTCTAAAAGTGATCTTTAGTACAAGTACATTCCAACAAAAAGTGTTTCATAACAAAATATCACTTATGGTCCTTGAAGCAACTTTGTTAAGAGATGTTTGTGTTCATCCATTTTGTGTTTAGAAAGACATGTATTATGTATTTGTGGGTTTTGTCTTTTCCTTAATGTTGTTTAGAGTTCTGTTTTCCTCAGCATGGTATTTACACGAAGTTATAATTTTTTTCTACTAATTTAAAATATTGAGGTAATTTTTATAAAATTTGTAAGAATCAAAAAATATCAGATCTTATGACTAACGTTCAAATTATCTAAAACGAAAGGCTTGAATTGATAATAGTATTCAGAGAATGATTACTAATGATTACTAAGATGCTTCTTTGTGGCACAAATTTAATTATATGTCTCTTGAACATAGATTGGTTTTAGTGACTTAATTCCAGGAAATATGATGCAACTGATTCCTAACTCCTAGGCTAAGTCATAAAGAGCTTCGTCTCTCCCCTCCCCCTTTCTCTCTCTTTTTCTGCTTCCCCCACCACCTCCCTTCTAGAGATACTTACCTTTGTAGTCTACATACAAGACTTGTAACCACCCTGACTGTAACTAGCTAGCCTTGTGGAGACACCTCACGGATAGGTTACCCCGAGACTGAGGGATACCCCAGGAGTTCAAATGTTCCAGCCGCTGTTGTATTTTCCCATCCAGGTATCAAACATGTGGTTCGCCTGGAGCCCCAGTCACTTGCTATAACCACATGCCACACCCTCAAAAGACCTCTCCTTAGCTGAGCCCAAGTAACCCCTAGAGCAATGACAGATCGCAATAATAAGAAGCTAACTGCCACTAAGTCTCAGATAGCTTGTTACACAGAAATAGATAATTCTGGAATGCTGTTTTCTAAAAGGTTCTCAAGAGGAACTTGAATTTGATGACCCACAAGTCAAGAACAAAATCCAGAATTGGGGTATGGTCCAAGCTTCTGACTTTATGGCCCCCAACAGACCAAGTTGATTAATAGAAGGAGAAGGCTTTAATTACCTTGTTGATTAAACACTAGGTCACTATGATACCAATTCCCTTTTAAACTTTAATATTTAAGCATCATGGACAGAATTAATCATTTGTCATTGCATTATTGTACCTCTTATTTCCGTAATATTAATTGGATTGTTTAGTTACTGCTTCCCTTTAATTTTGAGTAGAATTTTATCTGCCTTTGCCTCTATATTTCACGTGATGTTATGTGCTAATATGGAAGAAAAGATGCTGACAAATAATTTCAAGTTTTCATAAATTTTAAGACATGACCCAGTTTCAAAGACACTAACATGTGAGAAAAGTGTCTCTTAACTGGATACAACTTAATATTTAATAATATACATTTAAGTACTGTCAAAAAGTATATTTTAAAAGATCAGGATTTTAGGCTTCAAGAAATGGGCATGAGTTAGATGAATCTGACCCATGGCTTGACCTTCATTCTAAAATGTAGAACTTACTACCCCAGACTGAAGCTTTCTCTTCACTCATTCAGCAAGCCCGTGTCTGCTGAGTGGGCGTGTGGACTATTAACACTGAGTGGATGTGACAGGTGCTGTTCTGCTTTGCTTCCCCTCTCGAGTTATTGTTTAATATGAGCTCCAAGCTTTAGCTTTTGGGCGGTTTTACACTGATAAGTGTCTATGTACTGATCCATATATGATGCAATTTTGAGTATTTCCTACAGGGAAGACCAGGGCTTACCAAATTCTGTCTCCGTTGGCTTGTCTGGAAAAGTCTATTCCTTCTTTATATACGAAAGCTAGTTTTTTGGGATGCAGAATTCTAGGGTGCCAGTTATTCTTTTTAAGAAGACTGATGATGGGGCCCTAATCCCTTCTTGCTTGTCAAGTCTTTGCAGATAAGTCGTTAGTCAGCCTGATAGGTTCTCCTATGTGAGTTTCTTGATGTTCTTTCCTCAGAGCTCATAGGAGTTCATCCTTCATGTTTACGTGTCTTGGTGATTGCCTGTTTGCTGCTAATCTGCTAGGTGTTTGCTGAGCTTCTGGTGCGTGGATGTCTACATCTGCAGCAAGAGTAGAGAAGTTATCCTTAATTATTCCCTCAAATAGGGATTCTAGCCCTTTTTCTTTTTCTTCTTCACCCTCAGGGATGCCTATGATTCTTATATTTGGCCATTTTACATAATTCCATATTTCTCACAGGGTCTGTTCATTCCTCTTAATTCATTGTTCTTTATTTTTGACTGTCTGAGTCAATTCAAAAGTGTTGCCTATAAGCTCTGAGGTTATTTCTTCTGCCCCATCTTGTCTAAAAACTTTCTACTGTGTTTTATATTTCCTTAAATGAATTTTTCCCTTGCAGAAGTTCTATTTATTTTTTTCCCTTGATATGGCTGTCCCTTTACTAAATTGTACATGCATTTTCTGAATTGCTTTTCTAGTTTCTTTATGTTGGTTTTCCATTTTCTCTTGGAGATCACTGCACTTTCTTATAGTTTATGTATGGAATTCTTTATCTGTCATTTAAATCTTTTCATTTTGGTTGGGGTCCATTACTCGGGTTGGTGTGCCCCTCTAGGGGTGTCCGTTCACTTTGATTTTCATACTTCCTGTCATAAGAAGGAAGTTTGTCTGTAACTCACACTGGGTAAGAGCTTTTGGTTTTGCTTGTGGGCACGCTGACCGGGGGTCTAGGTTCTGGAGGTGCCTTGGTGTGGTGGTTTCCTCACTTGATAGTTGTTTGTTGGCTGTAGCAGTGGTGAGCTCTGTGTGTGGGCAGATTTTCTGTCTCTTTTTTGATGATGGAAGATAGAAGTCTTTGAAATACTTTTGCTTTAGCACTGTGGACTTCTTAATAGCATGAATTATATTGAAACCCCCAGGCAAATCTGTTAGCCAGTGGGTAGCACTTGTGGGTATGAGTCAGTCATGTATGAGTTAGTAAAAGCTGTAAAGGGCTGTACAAATTGATCTGCAGATGGATGCAGATGGATGACCCTTGCCAGAGAAGCAAGCTGGTTTTCCTCACCTGTGACTGGCTCTGGCTCTCACCCCTCAGGAGAAGTACTCAGATGCCCCAGGTGGTGAGTGGGGCCCTAGAACTTTCAGGTGAGTCCTTATTCTTCACCAGAGGTGAGAGACAGGTGGGGGGAGTGAGGCTGGGCTGGGAGAGCCTGCCCTTGGATCTGTGGTGTTACCAGGGATTGAAGGTCTGAAGTGGTCCTACAGGCAGATAGTTTTTTCATGGAGGCAGGGAAATCCACAATGTGGCCATCAGGAGTGAGTGTCTCTCTTCTCTGGCTCTCTTGCCCTGTGGTCTTCTTTTGGTGGCTGCCAACAGACTGGAGCTCAAACTACCTGAGCTCCCCATGATGGTGCTGTAGGCTGGGAGCTTTCCTGTTGAGGATCCTGTCCTGGGCTCCGAGCCTGGCCTTCCTCTAGTGAAAGGGGTGGTCCACAGTGCACTGCAGCAGGGATGAATCCTGCACTCTCCTCTGGTGGAGGGGTGGTCCACAGTCACTGCAGTGGGACCCACACTGCACTCTCCTCTAGTGGAGGGGTGGTCCACAGTCACTGCAGCGGGGATGAACCCTGCACTCGCCTCTGATGGAAGGAGTGGTCCACAGTCACTGAAGTGGGACCCACACTGCACTCTCCTCTGATGGAAGGAGTGGTCCACAGTCACTGAAGTGGGACCCACACTGCACTCTCCTCTGATGGAGGGGTGGTCCACAGTCACTGCAGTGGGACCCACACTGCACTCTCCTCTGATGGAGGGGTGGTCCACAGTCACTGCAGTGGGACCCACACTGCACTCTCCTCTGATGGAAGGAGTGGTCCACAGTCACTGCAGTGGGACCCACCCTGCACTCTCCTCTGATGGAGGGAGTGGTCCACTGTCAGTGCTGTGGGACCCACCCTGCC
>CAUYON010178221.1:0-48257 GCA_963573935.1 Arctocebus calabarensis | reverse complement strand
TATACCATGGAATACTATGCAGCCTTAAAGAAAGATGGAGACTTTACCTCTTTCATGTTTACATGGATGGAACTGGAACATATTCTTCTTAGCAAAGTATCTCAAGAATGGAAGAAAAAGTATCCAATGTACTCAGCCCTAATATGAAGCTAATTTACAGCTTTCATATGAAGGTTAAAACCCAATTATAGCACAAGAATACAAGGGGAAAAGGGAAAGGGAGGGGAGTGGAGGGGGGAGGATGGGTGGAGGGAGGGCAATTGGGGGGATCACAACTATGGTGCATCTTAGCAGGGTATTGGTGAAACTTATTAAATGTAGAATGTCAATGTCTTCATATAGTGATTAAGAAAATGCCATGAAGGCTATGCTTAACAGTTCGACCAAAATATTTCAGATTGTATATGAAGTCAGCACATTGTGCCCCATGATTGCACCAATGTACACAATTATGATTTAATAAAATTATTAAAAAAAAAAGAGACGCATACTGCAATGTGTGCAAACGTATGTAGATGGATGACAGATCAAACACAGATAAATGAGATGATTCTGCAGCAAAATATTAAGGGAAGTCTCATTTAAAAAAAAGGAAACTGACCTTGTCCATAAGAAAGGAGAGGAACTAAATAAGTGAAATGGAAATCACAAACAAAGGCTGCGCTGAGCAATGGCAGCAGCTGGGCTGTTCCAGAGCAAAGCTGGACAGTCCGCAGTTTTTATTTTTAAAACCTCTTTGGATGAGGTTGGCGCCTGTGGCTCAACAGAGTAGGTCACTGGCCCCATATGCCAGAGGTGGTGGGTTCAAACCCAGCCCTGGCCAAAAACTGCAAAAAAAAAAGAACTCTTTGGATGAAGTAGGAGTTTCTGAAAGGTGCCGTGAAGAACACACAACTCAAGGACCAAGAGTGTTTATTTTATGATTTAAGGGACAGCATATGTTTTTGAATAAGGAAGTGTATTTTAGAAAGAGTGACTCTCAAAAGTATAATGGAAGCATACAGGAATTTTAAGAAAAATGGCAATCAACTACACAGAATTCCTGCATAGCTCCCCTCCCAAAATCTATACCAAACTATGTCAACAAATTAGAAAGAAGCTGACTTTAAAATTGGGAGAAGGACAAGAAGATGGGTAGCCTGGCTAGACCTGATGATACCAAGCTTTCTATTTCTTCAGAGCTCATGTAAAAAATGACAAGCTAATTAGTGGGTTACTTCTGGTAAATGGATCACAACAGCGCACCGAAATGTAACATGTATTGCCTCCATTAGGAATTGTTAGCTGTTGGCTCTGACTTGACACTAATCTCTAAGGAGTCAAAAATGCCACATTGGTTCATTAGTCAGAGTGGAACATCTCAGAGATCTGATGTATAATATATTTGAAGTCTTGCAAAAAAAAAATGTTTATTTTACAATGATTCCCATGGACTAAAGGGACCATTCTGAACTTCTACCATTTGGAAAATCACACTATTCAACTGTCAAAATCTCCACAGTGTGTGTCTGTGTTGGGCTGGGGGGCGGGGGTCAGGCATTACAATACAAATGGTGAAGAACAACTGCCCTGTCAAGAATAAAAAAATAATAACAACATGAATTTCTGGAGAATTCCCAGGATTAATGCCAAAAGTAAAGAACTGAAAGATGCAGGAATGTTAATTCCTAGTGTATCTCTGCATAACTCAACTCTTCAGCTGATAGAGGGGCTTAATTGATCTTGGAGGGTGATGTTAGATTATCACAAACTTAATTAGAAAGTGATGTCAATCACAGCCCCCATTGCAAAGATGGAATCTTGAGTGGTGTGAATTATTGGAGTCCCTTGCACCTGGTATGCATTTATGCACCTATCGATGTAGTGAACGCTTTTTACTCCACCTCAATAAAGAGAATCAGAAGGAGATGCTCCAATGACCTTAATCTATTGGGAGCAATAGTACCCTCTCGCGGTCTTATTAAGGATCATTTGTCTAATCTCTGTCATAGTAAAGTCTACAGAGATATATTCTATATATCATCTCTGTCATAGTAAAGTCTATAGAGATATATTCTATCTCAGAAAATATAATTCTTGTGCTTACTGCATTGTTAACTAGACCTGGTGAAGTAGTAAGATTGTTAGTAAGATTTCATAAGACACGTGCATTTTGGTAGGTGATAGGCAATTCCCATGAAGAGTAAGGGGTCTACCATATCAATATAATTTCTAGAGTTCAGTATTCTAAAAAGACAAGCAGGAGATAACATTTTTAGTGTGGCTAGGCTAGGCATGCTGAATCTAAAAGTTCAACAACAAAATTCCCATCTCACTAAACTTTGAATATCTTTCTTTATGGGAAAAATCAGGAAAGTTTTTCTATAAATGTCCAGATAGTACATATTTTATATGCTTGCACCACAGTCTTTCTCTTGCAACTATTCAGCCCTGCCATGGTAGTGCAAGGCAGCTATGGACAAGCAGTGGGTGGTGTGGCTGTGTTCCACTGAAAATCCATGGACAGGTAGCAAGCCATATTCGTCTCAGGAGCTGCAGGTTGTTGAAGCTTTGTTTATGGTACGCCAGGAGGTTTCAGCACCCCAGACTTACTGACTGTAGAATCTAGGTTTACATTAACCAGCCTGTCCCACTGAGAGAAGTCAAAGCCTCTTACATTACATAGCAGCCTCCGTGCTGTAGTCCTTAGAAACCAGTCTGCCTGGTCCCAGCTAATAAGATGCACTATCAAAAAATCTAAAGACCCCATTTGAGTAGTTAATACTTTTTAAAGTCTTAAGATTTTAATGTACAATGTTCTTAATAAAGTGAGAGGGTGCACACACACATTCAGAGGCACGCACGCTGTGCTATTAAACACCAGGCAATGTACTGCCATGACATTTTCTCAAAATTTCAATGCTTCTTGCTTTATAGCTAGATGAGCATTTTTTATGAACATTTCTTCCCAAGATGACACTATAAAATTTACTGTTGGTTTCAAAAAGCAGTAGCAATTTCTCTTCAATTTCACAAGTTCAAACATGCAATCCTTATAATCCTTGCACTCGCTATCCTATAAATGAAACTTTCCTCATATATACTTATATGTATTGTCAATAATTAAACAATTACATTCATTGTGTGTAAGTCAACTGTGTTTCCTTTGTTATCTTATCAGTGTTGCTCATATTAAATTATAAGTACAGATTATAGCTGAGAGCACATACCTTTACATCACTGATGTTTAGTACAATGCTGAGAAAGATTAGCAGCACCTGCCTGTGTGATTAGGATTTTCAGTGGCAGAAACCTCTCAGCATGGCAAAAAGACAGCACAGGGTCATCATTCAAGCTCTAGACAGACCTTACAATACTTCAATCATTTCCAGACAGGTAACAGATCCCTTTCCGTATTTCTTCTAGGAATATTATGGGTTGCTTATTACTTCTCTTCTAAAGGCAATAGATTTTTTATCCACCCCTTATCATCATTGCCATCTGAGTAACATGAATAAACTCTCATTACTATAAATTATTATATTTTTGCTTTAATGATTTATTTTCCAAGTAAATGTTGCGAGTTCTTGTCTCTGCTCTTCCATTTACTGTTTGTGTCACTTCAGGCAAATCACTTCCCCTTCCCGGACCTTCACTTTCCATTTCTAAAAGGAACAAATTGTTGCAAATGTCCAAGTTATAATACTTTCTAAATTCATGAAACCTTTTCACTGGTAGAAAACCACTTGCTCTTTCCTGCAAAGCTTAACATGATTTTGTATAAAGTAAGAAGAATTTTTTAAAGTACTGGTTAGCTTACTCCTGGTTTTATCTTACTTGCTTCTTTTATCAAAAATATTTCTTTTCTTTTCTTTTTTTTTGTTTTTGAGACTGAGTCTCACTATGTCACCCTAGGTAGAGTGCTGTGGTGTCACAGCTCACAGCAACCTCAAACTCTTGGGCTTAAGTTATTCTCTTGTCTCAGCCTCCCACGTAGCTGGGATTTCAGGTGCCCACCACAATGCCCAGCTATTTTTTGGTTGTAGTTGTCATTGTTGTTTGGCAGGTCCAGGCTGGGTTCAAGCCTGCCAGCTCCGGTGTATGTGGCTGGCACCCTAGCTGCTGAGCTGCAGGTGCTGAGTCAATCAAAAATATTTCATTTGGACTCTGTGACATTCTATTAATAAAAAATAATACAAGTATCTTTTTGATGTCACAGGCTACTTCATCCTCTTGTGCTTCTTTGATTTCCATAGTGATAACGTTATGCAACGTCTCTAACCATTCCTCATTTTTAAGTCCTCTGTTCTGCTTCCTCTTCTAGCTTTCCCCTACCCTCAGTGCCTGTATTCCTCAGAGGTCTGACCTAGATTTTCTGTTGTATTCACTATTATAAACCCTCCAGGGCTGTCTTATCCACACACGCCTTGGGGCTCCTTCTGTGCACTCATGACTGCTAATCTGCAACTCGGTCCTGCACCGCTCCTGCTCGGATGCCTGCTCAGTATCTCCAATCACACGTGCTACAGGTACCTCAACCACTGTGCACCTACCACTGCTCTCATCTCGTTTCCAGCATTCTGCTTCTCTATTTTGCCTCTTCTTACTCAATATCACCATCATTCATCCAATCTCTAAAGCCAGAATCCTGGAAGTCATCTTTCAATCTCCTCCTTTTTCGTATGTGATTAAGAGAATATCTTATTTTTTATTTCATCTGAGGGTGAAAAGTTAGGTTACATTGCTTGCATTGTTAGGTGAAGTCCAAGTTGTAGTAGAGCCCTTCAGTCAGGGTGTGTCCTTACTTATTCTTACATTGTGCCTGCCAGGTGAGAGCACACCAATCTCCCTCCCTCCTCCTAGCTCTCCTCATCCCTTCTCCTCTCCCACTTCAATTTAATTGTTTGCTTCCCTCGAGTGGGCATGTAGTTGTTTATCTATCGGTATCATATTAGAATACATTGGATACTTGCTTTTCCATTCTTGTGATACTTTACCAAGGAGAATGCTCTTCAACTTCATCCTGATTAGTACAATAGATGTAAAGTCTCCATCTTTCATGGCTGAATAGTAATGCATGGCATCCATATGTCACAGTTCATTAATCCATTCATAGATTAAGGGGCACATGGGTTGATTCCACATCTTGGGAATTGTGAATTGAGTTTCAATAAACACGATAGTGCAAAAATTCTTTAATTCCTACAATGAAAAATGTGACCAAATGAGAAGTTACAAATGCAACAACTTTTTTTTGGTATAGTCCAACAGGCTCCTGTGGACAAAATGCCATCCCAATGGAACACAAGGTTTGGTCTACATGAAAGAAATCTGGTCATAAATTCACTTTCTAAAGGTGGAGCTAACATTTAAACAGTATAATTTCTCCGAATTTGAAATTTAGCCCCAGGCTAAAATTAGTAAGATGATCTAAGTGAATTCTGCTAATTGGCTACATTTTCTTCTATTAGCTTACGATGAAACTAATTCCATTCCAACCTATGAATAAAAACTCTCTTCGTTGTATCCAGGTTAAAATAACCTAAGTTTTGGTCTACCTCTGGTTGTTTGAAAGAAACAATCTGGAAAGTTGTCGCATAGATTAAAGTTTGTGATAAAGAAGAGAATTTTGAAGAAAAAGCTACCTCATAAAAAATATATATATTTTAGATTCTTCCTTTGTTAATTTTCATTTTCTTATTTTATCTTATTTCAGAGTAATATGAAGGCACAAACAATTAGGTCACAATGTTCATGTTTGTCAAATAAGAGCCTTTTGTAGGTGTGGCCCTCATCAGGAAGGTGAACCATATACCCTTACATTTGGCTGTATCTTTTCCCTTTTTATATAAGGCTCATGATTTGCCAGTCACACTAATCTACTATTTCATATGACTGAAAAAGTAAAATAACAAGAAGCTTCAGACTATGATGTAGTCTCCTTTTACCTTATTTAAGGTTTTATTGTCCTTTTACTGTAAGTAAAAAGACCTCATCAAAATATATATATATTTTTAGATCCTTTGCTAGTTTTCATTTTCTTATTTTATCTTATTTCAGAGTAATATGAAGGTGCAAACAATTAGGTCACAATGTTTATGTTTGTCGAGTAAGAGCCTTTTGTAGTTGTGGCCCTCATCAGGAAGGTGAACCATATACCCTTACGTTTTGGCTGTTAGGTGGGAGCACACCACCCCCCCATCTCCCCTCTCCCCTCTCTGCCCAACTTGAATTGAGTTTTTCTCTTGTGTGGGTGTGTGTGAGTTCCTCTACTGGCTTCATGTTAGTACTGAGTACGTTGGATACTTGTTCTTCCGTTCTTGTGATACTTTACGAAAAAGAATGTTCTATTCAGCCACAGAAAAAGATGGAGATGTTACATCTTTTGTATTAACCTCACTAGAAAAACACTGACCATAGCTCCCTCCTTAACTGTAGTTTCAGCTACTATCAACTGTGGTCCAGAAGGATTAAATGCAAAATTTCAGAAATAAACGCTATGTAAGTTTTAAATTATGAGCCATTTGCAGTGCTTGTGTTCAAGTATCCCTTATTTGGCTTAATTGTTCTATTATTAGTTATTGCTGTTAATATCTTACTGTGCCTAATTTATAAATTCAACTTGATCATGGATATATGTCTATAGAAAAAGAACATCATCTTGGTCCCAGGCATCCACTGTGGGTCTCAGAATGTATCTCCCAACGCCAGACACTTTTCTATGTGCTTGACAAAAATTAATTTATTTAATCCTTACAATGAGCCCAATATGCAGGTGCCTATAAAATCTATAAAATGAAATACTACCCATTTTAAAGATCAAGAAATCAATTATCAGAGAAGGAAATTCCCTAATATCACCAGCCAAAGGGTAGTTCAGCCGGATTCAAACCCAGCCTGTCTGGGGGTCAAGTGTTTGAATTTAACTTGACACCAGAATCACAACATGGCTTAATCTGACTTCTACCTGATTTCAAACTCAAACAATACATGCTATTTTTTGTGGGAAATTTTCAAGATTTTCAATATATTTTATATGAATTTTTTGATGTACAGTGAAACACAATGAAATTCTTCACAATCTATATGCAAATCTCCTTTCTATTAGGCACAGGAGAAATGGTTTCCCTGCTCTCCAAGTGTCTGTCAGAAATTAGTTGCTAGAAGATATACTTCTGTCTTAAATTTAACTTCAACAAGATCAAGGCTATATTCAAAAATGAGAAGATTATTCAGAAGTGGCTCAAGACATAATAGCAGTAGACACAAAATATAGTAGAGGTTTCTGAATAGACTCACAAAGAAGTGAGATTCTGTCCCCCAAAATAGAAATGTTTGGAAATACAGAATATATGCATTCACAACCCCAAAATAAGTCCACAGTACAGTGGGAAACACTCAAAGGCAGAACCTGGCCACGTGGCTCTAAATGAATTTGGGGGATATTTTTATAATTCTCAGGTGTGTTTGCATGGGAATGACATCACCAGAGCATTTACATGAAGGTGATTATTTTAACATAAGTTTTTAATGCTGACATATACCTATTCCCCAAGTCAAATGAATCTTAAGGACAGTGCTGCAATTGTAAACCTTATTTGATTGCTAAACAATTATTTTAGATGACTCTATCCTTTTGTACAGGAGCTAGGATTGTTTTGTAAAATTTAGGCAAAACCTTTCATTTAAATAATTTGGTTAATAATATGCTGAGGGAAGCAAATTGCTGGAATATAATTATACACACTTAACAAAACTCATAACAAAATATTAACTAAAAATACTGCAGTATCATTATTGGTAGGCCAAGAAGGTTTGCACAAACCAAAAATGTGGAATTGCATGGTTTTTATTTACTATACAGTCCTTGTGTAGTAACAAGAAATTTTAGCCAACGTTTTTGCTAAATAAACTGGGTACTTACAATGTATCTAATCTCTACTAAATAAATTTTAAAGAGTCAAATTAAGCTCACTGAGACCGTTACTGAGGAAATCTTATAAAATCATTTTATAGTGGATGGACAAGGCCAAACTTGTTTACTCTGAGGCTCATTATCATCTCCTAAATGTCACAACTATGGTTCCTGCAACTCCCACCACATGGTCGATGACCCTTTTCTTTATACAGAAAAGGCTAGATAATTTATTTTTTCATATGCGTGAGAGCTTCAGAGTATTGGTACAAGCACCTCACTGAGTCAGCATTGCCTGTTTTATAAAATATCATATAATATACTAAGTTAATAAATTTAAAAATATGTGGCTAAACTCAGAGATAAATATAACTTAGAAATGCCTTTTAAAAGATGCACGTAATTTCAATGAAATATGCCTGACCATTAAGAATTTATATTATCACTAAATGAGCCTAGATGCAGTGACTTTGCTGGTTACTGATTCAGACTTCTTTCACAGAACTGACCATCCACACCGTGACCCCTGTGAGTTCTCAGACCATCTAACTTTACACTTCCCGAACAGACCCTATGAGAATATTTTGTATATAGTAGACTCCTAATACAAACGTGTGTGTGTAAACATATATATATATATATATATATATATCCAATTTATAATTTAGTAAGTGTGTGGCGCAGACCTGACCTACTTTATAGGTACAAAACCACTGAAGTGTCTCTCTCTTCAAAAAATAATGGAGAATATTGACGCAGCATAATTCATCTCTGCAGGACTATGCATAAAATCCTGGGAAAGTACATAGAAGGTGCATTTACCTGAGATGGAAGAACAGGCAGTGCCTTCAAGTACCTCCATTATAAGACAATAGGATAATGAAGGGAGCTGTATGAACAAAGTTACTGAAGCATGCGAGAGAATAATGTTCAAGGATTTAAGCAAATTATGAGCTGGATGGCAGAGTGTGTGAGGACAGAATCATGGAAGAGGTGATGGTGAAAGGCTAGGGCAGCAGATCCAGAAAAAAATCTGAACAATGTTGAAGAGTTTGATTTTATCAAAAAGACTGGGAGAACTAGCTGAAAGCCATTAAGTAGCAAAGTAACAAGACTGATTGGATTTTAGAAACAACTTCTCAACAATAATGTGTAGATTAAATTGAAGGAGATTGCAGGATGCTACAGTGACTCAGGGAGAAAGCAGCCATGGTCTACATTACAGCAGTGGCAATAGAAAAAAAAAATTCTAAAAGGTACAGTGGAGATGAAATATGTAAGATATCACACTGGTTATGAAAACAGTGAGGGAATGAAAAGCACCATTTATGTCTGCTAAGATTCTGGCCTGGTCTTCTGTGTGATTCTGATGTCACTCACAAAGATAAAGGATGCAGAAGAAGCAGTAAATTCAGTGGGAGAGAGAAAAGGAAGGCGTTGATGCCATCTGAATGTGCTGACTTCAGCTGCACCACTGTGACACTGGATGGGGATGGCGGAGAACAGAGGTTAGGGGAGCAGACTTTCTGGCAAAGGGGTCGATTGTAACAGTGCTTGGCCCCAAGGAACACTGTGAGTGATAAATGAATGAAAGGCTCCTAAGACAGAGTCTGATATATAAATGTTGCCTAACACATGGGGTCATCACAAAAGTTTTGAGATACACAAAAACCAAGAGACATAACATTCACATAGAAGGAAACAAATGAAGTCCTCCCAGCAACACAGTAAACTGAAACTGCATGGGCGATCAGAAAGGACGCCGTTGACTGTGTTCGTGGAAGCAAAATAATGTACCACAACTCAGTCTGTCTCTCAACTTTTCCAGTGACCTACGTATATGTGATATTATTCACTGTTACTATTTTTATCCAGTTGGAAAAGCAAAACGTTTTTAAGTGGGTGCTGAAGATCAATAGGAAAATATGGGCCAGAGGAAGAAGTTTGGGATTATTCTCAGCGTGGACAGTGTTTTTCCACCCTGCTGTTCTTCCTTCAGAATCATCCAGCAGCACTGGAAAATGCCCTTGCATAGGGTCTTGCCTTGGCGGGCAGCCAGGAACGGGTCATCTGGATGGAGCGGATGGGAGCATAAAGTCAAGGACATATCCCAGGAACAGTGGGGTGAATGAAAACAGGTCTTAATACTAGGTTTCCAGATAAAGTCATCTTTCTAACAAGACTCACTCTTTCTCCAGAATCCATAGTATTTATTATTAATGGGAAACAGACCAGGGTTAACCATAGTATCCTGGAAAAAAATATAAAGATTCTGGAGTCTATTTTTCTGAACTACTTGTGCTGATTTGTGGGGGACAGAGTGATGCTGTGTAGAGGACAGTGACTCTTCCCACTGCCAATCACGCTGAGGCACAACTGAAGCAGGCCTTGAGAACACAGCGGCTGGGAAAGATTCTGGGGGTGATTATTCTGCTGAGGGGGATCTGCTTCTGGGTATGTGGAAACAAGCTAAACTCGAGCCACAGCATCACCCTGGTGACAGCAGTGCTGATAGAGGCTCCAGCCTCAAAACAGTGCTGTTACGTTCTGGCTTGCAAACAGGTGGGTAGGGCAATGACCAACAATCCTAGGATCGGAGATAACAGGTCACCCCCTCAGTGATAGGGCATTGTTGTCAGCAGATGAAAGAAAGCTATTCTAACAGCCTCTTTTTCTTTTCTTATTTATTTATTTTTAATTTAAGAATTTTAGAGGGATACAAATGTTTTGGTTATATAAATTGCTTTTGTATGGTTTGCGTCAACGTTGCATTCATCACCCAGATAATGTGCACTGAACCCCTTGGGTGTGACTCTACCTAGCCTCCCCTACTGCCTTCCACCTGCTGGATTCCAATGAGTATTAAATCCATACGTACACGTAAGATCCATATGTACACGTTGATCAATTAGTTCCAATCAAATAGTGAGTACAATGCGGTGGTTATGGTTCTATCCTTGTGATACTGCACTTAGCAGAATGGTCTCCAGTTTCATCCAGGTTGTTACAAAAGACACTAGATCACTATGTTTTAATGGCTGAGTGGTGCTCCGTGGCGTACATAAAACACACTGCATTAATCAGCTCACATATTGCTGGGCACGTGGGCTGCTGCCACATCTTCGCGATTGTGAATTGTGTTGCTATACACATTTGAGCACAGGTGTCTTTTTTATCAAATGTCTTTTTTCCTTTAGGTACATGTGCAGAAGTGGGACTGCTGGATCAAACTTTTACTTGTTTGAGGTATCGCCAGACTACCTTCCACAGAGGTTGTACTATTTTGCAGTTTTCTCAACAGTGGGTAAATGTTCCTTTCTCTCCGCATGCCCACCAGCATTTGTTGTTTTCGGGCTTTTTTTGATAAGAGCCCTTCTCAGCAGAGTTAGGAATTACCTCCTTGTGGTTTAATTCATGTTTCCCTGATGATTAGAAACCTTGAGCATCTTTTTATATTTCTGTCTGCCATTAGCTTATTTTCTTTTGAAAAGTTTCTGTTCATGTCTTGTGCCCTCCTTTTAATGGGATTGTTTGGTTTTCCTCTTCCTGGTTTACTCGAGTTCTTTGTAGACTCTGGTTATGAGTCCTTCATCAGATGCATAGCATACAAACATTTTCTCCATTCTCTATTGATTCTTTCCTTGACCATGCAAAAGCTTTTCAATTTGATCAGGCCCCATTTATTCATTTTTCTTGCTATAGAATTGCTTTCAGGGTCTTCTTCAGAAATTCATTGCCTAGGTTGATGCCTGTAAGAGTGTCACCAATGTTTTCTTCTAGAATTCTTAGAGTTTCCCACCTTACATTTAAGTCTCTTGTCCACTGTGAATTAATTTTTGTGAGTGATGAGAGGTGCAGATCCTGTTTCAACCTTCTGTATGGGCTCTACCATTTTCCCAGGACCATTTACTGAAAAGGAATTCCTTTCTCCAGTGTCTGTTTTTGTCTGCTTTGTCAAAGATAAGCTGGCAATCTGGGACTAATTGTATATCTGGCTTCTCTCTTCTGATCTATTGGCTCTGCCTCTGT
Source organism: Arctocebus calabarensis (assembly GCA_963573935.1). Lineage (NCBI taxonomy): Eukaryota > Metazoa > Chordata > Mammalia > Primates > Lorisidae > Arctocebus > Arctocebus calabarensis. The sequence continues at coordinate 36,334 of CAUYON010178221.1, read as the reverse complement.
TCTTGTGCTAGTACTGTGCTTTTAGCCTTGTGATATTGCTTGAAGTCTGGTAAAGTGATGCCTCCAGATTTTTCCTTTGTGCTTAAGGCTGTTTTGGTTCCACACAAAGAGACTTCTCTGGTTCCATATGAAGTATAGAGTTATTTCGTCTTGGTCTGTCAAATATGGCATTGGTGTTTTAAAGGATATTGCACTGAATCTGTAAATCTCTTTGGATAGTGTGGAGATTTTAACAATGTTGATTCTGTCAATCCATGAGCATGTTTCTCCATTTGTTTATATCCTATATAATTTCCTTCCTCAGTAACTAGTTTTCCCTAGTTTCACCTTCTTAATTAAATATATTCCTAGATATTTTATTTTCTTTGTTGCTATTGTGAAAAGTATTGAATCTTTGATTTAATTTTCAGTTTGACTGTTCTTGGCATATATGAATGCTATGGTTTCATATACATTGATTTTGTAACCTAAGACTTTCCTGAATTTATTTATCAAGTTTGACCTCCTCTATCCCAATTTGCATACCCTTGACTTCCTTCTCTCACCCAAGTGCTTTGGCTAGGACTTGCGGCACTATGTTGAACAGAAGTGGTGACAGTAGGCAACCCTGTCTTATTCCAGTTCACAGCAGGAATGCCCTCAATTTTCCACTGTTTAGGATAATGTTGGCTGTTGGTTTGTCACATATGGCTTTTACATTTTTGAGCCTATTTTTAGCTGGCACTCCAGAAGGCCTGCAAGAAAATGACAGATCTGTATTTCTTGAAGAGCAATGCCAAGACCTACAGGATCAGTTCTACTATGGGGTGGGGCCACAAGAACTGCGCATAATAGCAGAAAGGAGAGGCTTTCCCTCTGTTTTCCTTCCGCTTATATACACAGATGAAATTAAAGTTTATCCAAGGTAATACCTCCAGTGGTGGGCAAAGATCTTCCTGCTATGTTATAGAAAAGCAACGTCCTTCTGGATGACATCTTTTCAGCAGAAACAACTAGTGGGAAGTCTGTAATTCACAAAGACTACAGTCTCTTTATGAAACTTTATATAACCATTCCTCGACCTATTACATGTAGAAGAAACAGGGATAGACTAGGCAGACTAGAAATTGGTCTATACCTAAAACCAACATTTTTCCAATTATAGGATATATTTGGAAACAATAAATATAGCAGTCTAGTTTTGATAATTGTAGAATAAGAAATAAACTAGAAATAATTCTGGAGAAGATGGTTTAGATGACTCGTTTCTACTCTGAATCTCAAAGAAAAGATGGAAAACTAAACTCAGTAAACAGTAGCGTCGATGATTTTTGAGCAAGTGATCTATTACATTTCACATATTTCATGAGCTCCTGTGACATATCAGATACTGGGCTGATATGGGATATAACAGTCAGGAAATGTGACGAAGTACTTTGCACCAAGAAGCTTAAATTTGAGTAGAGGAGGCAGACAGTAAACCAAGTTAGATTCAAAGTAAGTGTGGAGTGGACAAATGCCATAAAGAAATAGGAAGTAGAATAAGAAGATTAGGTAATGGTTGGGGGGGGTGTCTTCTTTTATAAGGTGCTTTTATTATACAGATGAGCTCTCTGGGAAGGGCCATTAGAACAAAACTCAAAGGAGGGAGAGGAGAGGAGGGCGAACAGTGAACGCAGAGGCCCAGAAAAGGAAAGAAACAACTAAACCTAATATCCCTGAGTATGTGACACTGGCTGTCTACCTGTTTTTCTTGCATGAATGTCTACATTATTTAAGAGAGTGTTCATTTTTGTGTCTTGTTTTGTTTTTGATAGATATGATTTTACACAATATAGGGTCTTCTGGAAGAAAAAGAAAAAGGAAAAAAAAATCCTCTCCATCCTCTTTGTCCTTTAGAAAGATTAGAGCCAAAATAACTGTTTAACAAATCTACCACCACTGATCCTGTCTCCAAAGCCCTACTACCATTTTTTAGTACACCAATTTTCTCCTTTATTGTCTGTCGACTGAGGATATATGGGAGCAGCCCTTTATTGTTATTTGAAACATTCCCTGCAATTTGGAAAGGCTGAGTTTTCTTTTTGCACTTCTAATTATGAAAGAGAACCTGGACACAGCGTGATTGAGGGTATCACACAGCTGTGAAAGCACACTGCTCTGGAGCTTTTGATTCATTAAAAAGCATATTTTTCTCCTTTCTCAGCAACAGCTACTTAGAATTTCTGTAACATGATGATATTCTGGCTGGTTTGATAGCATCATACATGCAAAACTTTATTTTCTCAGCATTTTGAATAGAGGCACAAAGTTACATGACTTTCTGGATGGTTTAGAGGACACAAAAACACCTTAGAGAAAATTGTTTCTTAGTTATAGCTTCTGTGAATCTAGCAAGAGTTTCAAGTTTACTGGTGTCTTTTCAGATTGGGAATATTAGAAATTTGATTTTTTGCACCTCATGTCATTGTGGGTCTTACTCTCTTTATTCTCTTGATGACCCTGTATTCACTCTAACACCTGCTCTGCAGCAACACTTCATAATTTATACCTGTCTCAAAAACAAAAGGCAAGAGCAATCTAGCTAGCAAATCCTGGCATGGTAGAATGTTCTTTCTTCCCTCAGATGAAGTAAGTTTCCAGAAGGTATAAAAAAGGCATTATCCAAAAGGAAAAATATGATCTTGAATTTGACCTTGAAACAGGGACAGCTTTAAACCAAAGCAAGGTTGATAAGATAAGGCAACAGTATACGATATGATCTACAAGACACTGAAGATTCCCTGCCTACAATACTAACCTTTTCCCAGATGTTCCATTAATAAACAATCCTTTTGGATTAAATGTTTCTTTATCCTCACAATAAGGGTACAATTATGAAATATGTAATAGATTCTTTTGACTTAGTTGTATTTGGTACTTTTCTCTTGTATATGTAAGTAATGAGGACACAGGAACATAAAGGTAATAGGAAGAGATAGGTAAAGTGTGAGAAGATGTTGCCGAAATCTCACTATATTTGCTTCTTTCATGTTTATTCAAGAGGCAGTTCTGCACAGGACAGCAAATGGTTAACATTCTTATTAATCATTCCACAATGATTAGCTAACCAGTAGAGTAAGAGGAAAAAAAGATCGTGTAGTGAATGGGCTCCTCTCAAACACAGCAAACTTTTCCAGCCATTTTTGTCAAATTAAATCTGAACAGAACACCCACCTGGATGGTCTCAGACTATAGTCATTTTAACTGCATGTTTTATGTCTTCTCTGACACAAAAGAGCACTGTAATAAGACGGTGACAATTTGCCACTTATAGGCAAGTGAAAAGTAGAAAATTACTCCAACCTGGCAGAACAGAGAATTTAAAAAAAAAAATATTAGGATAGCAACCTTTAAGAAAGCAACAATTTAGGAGTCTAAGTCCCAACAAATGAAAGATAGGCTGTACAATGTTAAGGCTGTACAATGTCTGCACATATCCGTGCCATCCCCACAGAATGAAAAAATATATTTCTTTGCCTTTTCCACAGCATGCATCAGCAAAAGACAGATTGTTATCATCATTATTGCTGTAGCCTTCTTCATTATCCAAACACTTTATAGACATTGATTAGTTAACTCTTCCATGATCCCTGTCAGGAAGGTCAATGTGATTAATCCGAAGGCAGAGCCAAAGAGCCCCGGGGTTAAGTTATTCATTCTTTCCTCCAAGGAGATCTGTGGAGGACAAGATCTAACCTCCAGAGTTCTGAAGTCTGAAGCTGGTCTTACACTCGCTGACATATGTAACAAGAAAACGCTTTTTCTTCCCTAGTACAATTGGTGCAGCAAAGATTCAAGATTGTACACACTTATTGGTAAGGAATAAAATGTTTTCCTTTGTGAGATTTTCTGTTTACTTAGAAAAAAATACACTTGGGTAAATTTTTCAATGTGTGTGGCCAAAGGCGGAATTTCAGTTTGGGGTTTAATGTTTCTATAAACATTTACCAAAGTCAAGTCATACCGCTAGGGCCACATTCTAGGCTTCAGGGTGACTGACATGAATTTGAGTGCCCATATTCTGCTGTTATGAAGTTTAATTTCTAGTGGGACGAGACCAACAATAAAAAAGCTAGAGAAACAAGAATAACAACTAATAATGATAAGGACAGGGAGAGAAGTAGAGTAAGGGGAAGCAGACACTGGTAACTCCGTGATGCTTTAAGATTGGGTGGTCAGGAAAATCCTCTCCAAGAAGGTGGCATTGGAAGTGAAGTGCAAGTGGGAGGCAGCCCTGGGGAGAGGAAAGCAAGAGCATTCTGGGTACAAATAAAATAAGCTAACGGGAAACCACTAACAGCCCCAACACAGACACGAGCTCAGTGTGACCAGGGACCAATGTGCCTAGAAGATAGTGAAGAATGGATATAGTGAAAACACTTAGGTTCAGAAAAATAGGGAGGGCCAGAACAGGCAGGTCAGAGGAAGAAGCTTGGAGATTATTCTAAGTGCCTCTGGTGAACCATTGCAGTCTTAGTCCTGTTACAGGATGAGGAGGGTCCAGACTCTGTCACTGTCAGCCAAAATGCAGAGAAGGGGACAGGTCCACCAAAGTTTATCAGAAGGCCAGTAATTCTGGAGAACAGCGAGAGTAGCCTCTCTAAGACTGTTCTGTTATTCCATTTCCAAAATCAACATTTTAGACATAAAAATTAAAAGAACTTTACTAACTCTTATCTCAAACAATAACAATTAACACTTAGCTTAAACAAGAATAATTGCCATAACCCATAACAAATAATAATTGACATAACCCACGACCCCAAACATTTCTAATTTAAAAGTTAATCTCCTAAATCAATTGTCTTAAACTACTCAAGATATACACTTTTAGGGGAAATCTGAGTTTACAAAACAAGAATGGGAGACATGAGGTAGAAGTCACTCAGGACCAATGGTGTCACGTTGCCCGTGGTTTGACTGGCTCTATCTCAATCTCACTATAGGTGCCCTCACTTCTATTTGCTAAAACATTACTTTGTCATTTGGGTTGGGGGGAACTACATAAGGGGAGAAATCAGTTCACAGACAACTGCAGTGGTTCAGGCAAGAAATCATGGTGACTCAATTGGGATGGGAAGAGTGCAAATGGAGATACATGCTTAGCTAAATGTCAGCTAAGTCTTGAGAGTAGAGCTAACAGGACTTGATAATAGATGTGGGAAATATAATCAGTGAGGTTAAAGGCAACTCCAATTTTTTCAGATTTAAAAAATGGAAGCAAATTATTAGTAAGTATTTGAAATCTAAGGCTTTTCGTGATGCACTTTAATTTGAGGTTTTAGGATCCTTGTGTTACTTTTCTGATCAAAGCCAACAGGAGATAAAAAACATTATAGGCATAATAATAATGGTGATGATAATCTGCCATCTGGTTCTTCATTGTAGTAGGTTCTGGAAGAAAATAAACCAGAAGACTAAATCAATTCCACCGTTGTTTGAGACAATTTTAAAATTAAAACCAATTTGAACCTGTTTAAAAGTATTGAAATGTGTAATAAATTTAAGGGAGTCTTTTTATCAGGTATTTGTTAACCATATATGTTGCAAAGCACAGAGATATTTTAAGACAACATAGGGACAACTCTAGCACTTATGAAAGTCATTCTAGTGGGGGAAAACTGACAATGATTATCACAAGTAATTAATTCCGATTGTTATGAGAGGGAAAATATGAGTTATTCTAGGAGGTCCATAAGGACTTCTTTAAGTCACATGTAAACTAAGATTTGAAAGACTTAGCTGGGAAGATGCTGTGCCCATTAGGATATAAAGTCGTAACCCTATACTCACACATAACAGTTTACCAACTGCAGACATTATGTCACCATCTTCAAATTCTGAAGAGAGAGTATCTGGTCAATTGATAGTTGGGCATTAGGGCAGGTGTCTGTTCCTGACCCATTCAGTGGTGGTTTGAGCATGAGAATGTGTCAAAGGAAACAAGGGCCTGCAGTTCCCAACGACTCAAGGAGAAGCTATTAGGCTGAGAGAGATGCTGGGTACGACAGCAAATTGACTTACACTTCTGATATAATCCTCTGCTCACCTTTGCATTTCCAGAGTTCAACAGAGTATCAAGCATATAGGAAGCGTTCGATGTCAAGTGATGGATTGAGTGAATAAATGAATAAAAGCAATTAGAGGCATGGCAGAGTGAAAGCTTTGGCTCCTGTTAAGTAGTAAGGAAGTCTTAAATTCCAGATCAATTATGGCCCTCTCCATACTACTACCAACTTTCCCATCACCTTTTGGAAATGTGCCTCATTCAAAGGCATACTAATAAAATTAGGCTGAAAATACTTTTTTAAAATTGACATCTAATGCTTTTTTTCTTATCCGAATTCAGTGCTTTTCTAATTTTACTAGAACATAGGAGTCACCTGTCAGTCCTATGTTAAAAGACGAAATCCTAGGTCTCAAAATTCACATCAGCCAAAAGATGACAAAAGAACATTCATTTTAACAGAGATCTCAAGATCAAGATAGTAAAAACCAAATTTACTTTGTGAAATACTGCCCAATAGTCACTGTCTTCCCAAGTCTAGTTCCCGTATATTTAAATAGTATCAGGGATTCTTTTTGTCCTCCGCTGGTTTGTTATTGATGGTTTAGATGTCACCACTTACCATATGGATTCCAGGAGCCACATGTCTGTTCTTTCTTACTGCAACCTCACTATGTTCTGATCCATCTTGCACTTTCATCCAGTATATCTCCCCCAAAACAATGATTTCTGGGTGCAAGATGTTCAGATAAATACAAAAAGGGGCAGAATCTAGTCTGTTTATGTTAAGGCTGCAGACTTGAATTCTATCTTTTCTATATTTTAAGTTCCTCAAATTTGACATCTTTTTTACTGGTTATGAATACAAAAGAATCCTACTTATTAGCTTTTCCTAAGAGTTCTCTGTTCCACCTGACCTGATATGCCCCAAAAGGAAATCCAAAAATCAGAATAATCAGGAAGCTTGATTTCCATCCATCTTTTCCATGAGCTAGCTGTATGAATGGGAGTAAGTGCCATAGCTTCTCTGGGGTCCATCTGTTCCACCTATAAAGAGACAGAACCAGCTTAGCGTAGTGGCTTTCAAACATTTTGATGACACCCACGGTCAGAAAGATGTCCTGACAATGAAGTTTCACAAATGTCCACAGAATACTTGCCCTTAAAGCATGTGATGAACTCTGTTTTATTTTCCAATCTATTCTAATCTATCCTGTTTTCGCATTTTAGAAAAATGCTAGTTACAGCTCTCTAATTTTATTTCACAACACCTTACTTGATCACAGCTGGAGTATGAAAAGCACAGAGACAAAGGTGATCCTGTGGTCTGCTCTAGTTCTGAGGCACAGGATAATTAATAACGATGGCAGTTCTTTTACACATTTGTGTGTTTTCTTTATTTATATATAATTCCCTTTGTAGATAAATTCCTAGAAAAGAAATAGATTTCTTAAGGTTATCTGGTATCTCTGATAACATTGATACATGTTATAAATTTGTGCGTTTATAATTCATAGTACAAAAATAGTTTAATAATGATACAAGCCAAAGAGGGTGAAATAGCTTCTCTTTCTCATTTTCCTGCTTAGGTTGTTCCTAAATTTCTTTTTTTTTTTTTTTTGAAACAGAGTCTCACTCAGTCACCCTGGAATTGAGTGCTGTAGCATCATTGTAGCTCACAGAAACCTCAAACTCTTCGGTTTAAGTGATCCTCTTGACTCAGCCTCCCGCATAGCTGGGACTACAGGCATCCATCACAATGCCCAGATGTTTTTTTTTTTTTTTGTAGAGACATGGTCTCACTTTATCACCCTCAGTAGAGTGCTGTGGCATCACACAGCTCACAGCAACCTCCAACTCCTGGGCTTAGGCGATTCTCTTGTCTCAGCCTCCCAAGTTGCTGGGACTATAAGTGCCTGCCACAACGCCTGGCTATTTTTCTGGTTTTGCAGTTCAGCCGAGGCTGGGTTTGAACCCACCACCTTCGGTAGAAGGGGCTGGCGCCCTACTGATGAGCCACAGGCGCCTTCCACACAATGCCCAGCTGTTTTTAGTGATGAGGTCTCACTCTTCCTCAGGCTGATCTTGAACCCCTGAGCTCAAGCAATCCACATACCTCAACCTGCTGGAGTGTTAGGATTACAGGTGTGAGCCTCTGTGCCCAGCCTTAAAACTTCTCAGCATCATAGAGAAAGAGGCGCCAAGACTAAAGTGATGGTCTTTCATGCCTTGGTTGAAATTACTGGTTTAAATCACTTGGTTCTCAGCCCTGACTTAATTTTTAAATTATTTGGGCATTTATAACAAGCAGACAATTTTCTGACCCTATTCTCAAACTATTAATTCAGAAAATAAGGAGATAGGACTGAATCATCAAAACCAAAAAATAAGTAAATAAAACAAATAAATAAATTTTTTTAAAAAAACTGAATCATCAATCTCTTTTAATCTCTCCATGTAAGGATGAAGAACAAATACACTAGTTAGTATCTCAGAAGCCACAGTAGTCCAGGTATGATAGAAGCAAGGTTACGGCGGCCCCTGTTGATAGCAGCATTCCCCTTTTTGTCCCTTGCCCCCACTCCTTTCCTGAGCGTCCCTCAAAGCTTCCCCTTCATCATCTTCATAATCCAGGATGGAGAACAGCTGCCTACTGCAAGAATGTCTTTCAATCCCCAGTCTCTTCAATGGCCCTGCCGTGTGTAAATGCCCTGTGAGAAGGGTCACTCTATAGACACTTGATCGTTTTTTATCAGTTCCGCTACTCTTTGCAGTAGGGTTAAACAGCCTGTAGATGCAACAGCTGGAAGTGAAGGAGGACCAGAACAACAACCATCTCTCCTCACACAGGCAAAGCAATGGGCAAGCTGGACTCAGAACAATGGGTACAAACAGGCAAAAACGGCAACAGATTCAAAGAACACAAGGAAGTTAGAACTCATGAAGTCATGATTTGGCCTTAAGATAACAAAACCTAACTTTTGAGTGAATCACACATTTCAAAAATCCATGAAAGGGAGAATAATAGAGATGGGAAAAATGTAATAAGAGAAAGTTAAATGAAAAACATTTAACAAAGATTTGTTTAGGGGGTTATGGTGCTTTTGGTTTTTGCTCTATAGACTTAATGTTATTTTAGTTATGAGTTGGTCTTAATTTAAAAAATTGAATTTTAAGATACAAGTTTTAAAAAAAATTGGTGAATTCCTATTTCAGATTCAAGCTACTAGCTTTTATATGCTTCGGTATTGCCACCTGGTGTGCATTAAAATAATGCAAGGGAAAGCTAGCATAGGCCCCTGAGTTGTGAATGGAAAGTCAAAGCTGGCAGCTAAGCAGTTTATTACATCAGTCAGCTGCTGACTTAATGTGGGAGCATTTCAGTTCTGTAACCGTGGCTTTGTCTGGCTTGAAGAGACTGAGGAAAGGGCTTATTTTATTTTAAAATTACAACATCTTATGATGTCAAAATCTACTTGAACATATAATTGCATTGTGAATAATAAATTATACATTACAATAAATATAAATAATTTTAAATGTTAATATTGGTGTAAAAAGATGGCAACGTTTTATTTTATTATGTTTTGATTCCCTAGACAAAAATAAAATTGGGTTAGGTTTCTGGAGAAGACGAAGAGGGGTCTTCAGAGGACCCCACATCATTTCTGGCTTTCTCTTTTCTCTTCATCACAAGGACATGACTTGGCTCATGTTGACCTGGTTCAAACTGTGGTCCTCAGTACATCAGGTGGAGACATCTCCTTAATGGGATTACAAGACATCAGTATAACCGCTTCTGGAATGCTGAGAGACATACCAAAAAAGGCTTGTGGTGAGGCCAAAATTAGGTATCTTTCTCAGTTCCCACAGGTTCACACCAGTTTGCAAAGTATCTCCATCAGGAGAGCTGCTCTGAAATGTCTTGCTTCTGCTCATGTCCTGGGGAACTGCCTCATGCCTGCTGATTTCTGCACTAGCAGCTAAATAATAAGGATCACACAGCACGTGTGTGAGTGTGTGTGCATGAGTGTGGTGTGAGTGAGTGTGTGAGTGCGGGAATGAGTGTGGGTGTGAGGGTGGGTGTGTGGGTGTATGTTGGTATGAGAGTGGTGTGAGAATGTCTGGAGTGTGTGTGGATGTGAGTGCGTGTGAGGATAAGTCTGGAAAGGTGTGTATGAGCATGCATCTATGTTCTCATCACTCCAACACTGAACTAGTCTATTGTACTGCACTCTCTGCCCCCTCCCCCCCACCACACATCCTTTGTGTTATTGTTGGAATTTTACTGAACTGCAAAGTCTACAGATCTGGGACCCACTAAAATAGTTGATGAAAATAACAGAATGTGAAAGCAATGAGCAATTTTGGAGCCTGATTCCCTTTTGTCTCTTATGAACATGAGCATAATCTGTTAATTTTAAAACACAGAGGTTGGCCCTGCAGGCCCTGGGGAAGGGGGGTGCCTACTAGGGGTTCATGAGATGTTGGGACTCTACATTCCCTGAACTTGGGAAGAGACTGTGAAATGGGCACCCCAAGGCTAAGACTGATGTCACCATTTTGGTTATAACCAGGCCTGTGGGTGGTTATATGATTTGCCAGTGTGGCTTAAGGCATGTTTCCTTAGCAGGAGACAAGTTTTAGAAAAAGAATCTCATATACCAAGGCCATAGGTCGCTACAGTTGGCTTCTACCCTTAGGTTTCTTATAATTAGGCTAACTTGTACCCCTTAAGTTTTATAGAATTATGCCATTGGTTGCTGGGTTTCTAGGTGCTGTTTTTTTTACCTTTCTTCATACTTTCTTTAATCAATAACATGTTTAAAAAAGAATTTTTTAATTTTTTAAAATTTAAAAGCATTTTATCAAACTTGTGATGATTTGCCTAGTTATTAAAATATATATTTATTTTCTTAATTCTGTTCACTTAGACATTTAATATTTCTTAAAGCAGTCCCTGATTATTCAAGAGAGGTTTATTCTCTTTCTTTCAAATACTTCAAATGTCTATTGTTGGCAGATCCTGACAGCTTTCCAAAGCTCCACAACTTGGTTTAATTCAGTAAAAGCCTCATTAACCTAACTACATTAAGGAGAGTCTCTCCCCCAAATAAACCCATTTAGCACAGACGCCGTCCCTCTCTCCTTGTAACTGTCAAATTTCCCTGTAGTGAGACTATCACTTTCTTCTCTACCACAAAGACTGAGCTTTGTTGCTTATACCATGGAATGAGCTGGAATTTTACAATATCAAAATCATTTCAAAGACCACCTACATATTTTCTCAAATATAGTCTATGTTTTTCTAAATATAGCTTTTTACTCTAATAGAGTTATAACAATTATTTATCTTTTAAATCCCATTTTTAACAGTAATGCTAATGTTCTATCAGTGATAATTATTTCAGGTCTTTCCTTTAAAATGAATAGTTATTGCAATTTGCATAAAACAGGAAGGGAAGTAACTAACTTATTCTTTCAAAGAGCATTTTTTTGCCACTGATTTAAGCAATAATTGGAAAGAAAGTAGTATGCATGAAAAGCAATAATAGTATTTTCTTATTCTGTGATCATTGAAGAGTGGGAAATTGTATATTATTTGATTCTTTATTAATCCTTATAAAGGCAATTTATCAAATTTGAATACTTTTGTTCACTTTCATCAAATTAGTTTTTCATTGCTCTTTTAGCAGCTCTGGCTTACAAAGCTTAAGTTATATTTGTAAAATGAGAAGTTAAGTGTCTTATTGATGAGAAAAATTTAAGTTGGAATGAAGATATATTACTTAAAATCATTAAATGATTGAGCAAGGAGGCATTTGAGAGATAATACATTCCAACACTCATTCTAAATTTTCATTTTATTATTTCATAGATGAGGAAACTGAGTCTCAATGAACTGCTTGATTTCACACATCTGCTCAGTAGAGGGAAGAATTTACTTCATTTTTTTCAAAGAAACCAGCTGTGTGTATTGTCTTAGAGTAGGCACTACAGAACCATAGTTTACTTTCAGCTTCTATCAATAATGGGACTTCTCAGCATTTATCTGGTTCTTAATCAATATCATTTTCTATGCTCTTATGATTACAATATTCTTTGTAGACTCAATAGATAATAAATAAAGTCATTTACATTATTGAGTTCTTCAGAGGTATTTGTAACAGAAATGAGATCGATGTTTTCAAAATTATTACTAATTGAACTGGTTGAGTTTTTGTGTTACTGAATAGATATTAAATAAGTAAATGACTTTTGAGGCAGGATCATATCCTAATCTAAACCTAACATAGGCAGAAATGTACAGGAATCTCCATAATCAAAAGAAAAACCCTTCAACCTTGGATACCTCAAGCAAGTCAAAACCAGACTAAGTGGTTTAAGGTGACCTACCTCTTTTTGAAAAAAGAAATATCCTAACTCCCAGCTCACTCCTTGCAAAAGAAATGCTATATCTGTGTCAGACTTGAACAAACTGCTTCTCTCTGTGGCTTCAGGCTTTATTTTCCCTGAGAGTGGCTCTGGGGAACTGTCACAACATTCATTATTGGGCCTTTTCCCTAAAACTTTGAGATCTCCAACACTTACTTCATCTTGTCCTGTGACTTAGTGTGTGTTTTTCTGTAGATAAAGCAGACTTTACCAACTTATATTAATACAACAGGGTTGAGATTAATCCTACCATTTGTTTTAGAAACAAAACTTCTTTTAAAGGACAGACAAATAAATTAAGTCATAATAATGTGCAAAACAGTCTTTGAAATCTCTGCAACAAGTTAAAGCTCAGTTCCCCAGAGCCAGTCTCAGGAAAAATGAAGCCTGAAGTTAAAGCCTCCTTACACCAAAGGAAAGCCCTTGGTTTTGCCTCCTAGATTTCCCTCTGGCTACATGCCTAGAAAATCCCTTGTCTCAAGAGCAAGGAAGAAGGTCCAAAATGCCTGTTATCAGCTGAAACATTCTTCTATGGAGTATTCATTTATGTCATGCTTGAAATCAAGGTTCTGCTGGGCATTATGGCTATAATCCTAACACTGTGAGAGGCTGAGGCAGGAGGATCACTTGAGGCTAGGAGTTAAAGACCTTCCTGAGCAACATGGCAAATTCTCTCTGTAAAGAAAAAAAAAAAAAAAAGAAAGAAAAGAAAAAGAAAATACCCAGGCATAGTGGTGTGTACATGTAGTTCCTAGCAATAACAAAGCCAGGAATTTAAGGCTATAGTGAGCTTTGATGCCACCACCGCACTCCAGTTTGGGTGACAGAACAAAACCTACCTCAAACCTGCCTCAAAGAAAAGAAAATCAAGGTTCTGTCAGGTGCACATCTGACTTATAGATCTGCTAAGTTCAGTCCACCTTTCATGAAATACGGTTCCATAGGAATTCACAAGAAAAATAGGTAATACTCTTTCTCAGACAGAAGACACTTGCTTAAGTAACTGAACCTTAGAGGCAAAAGAATTGCTTAAGCCCAAGAGTTATAGGTTGCTGTGAACTGTGACGCCATGGCACTCTACCAAGGGTGACATAGTGAGACGCTGTCTCAAAAAAAAAAAACAAAAAACGTAACTGAACCATAACAAAGTCAAAATCAGATAGAGAATGTTGGTTTACGTGGAATTGGCTGAGTTCTCTTACCCAACACTGGTCAACCAAGAGGCTGAGTCAGAGTTATTTGCTCAGTCATATCAGCCTCCATCTGAAGGAGTCACTTTCAGGAAAAATAAATGCCAAGGGCTGCTCTCACGCAAGAGATTGTGTTTCGAAAATTTATAATAAAGCCGAGTACACCTTTGGAGAAAAATAAATTCCTAAGAATAACCCTCCCAGCCCCTGCCTTTCTTTCACCACTGGAAAGAAAAGGAAAAAGTTATCATTCAAGTCCACTAGAGATTCTAAGATTTTAAAACCTTCTTTCATGTATTTTGAGTTTTTTAGTTCTTAAGTTCTCAAGTCTGTTGTTGAAATTTTAGCTCACAGTTGCATAGTATTTAATATTTTTCTAATAATAGAATAAGAGAAAAAGGAAATCCAAAGTCATTGTACATAAATTGAAGCGTAATGAAACATTGTGGTTTCTTTTTCTACAAAAATTCTCAAATATATTTGTGTATTTGATCTAGTCAAGGCTATTAATTCATTCTACAAATATTGTCTGAAAGCTCACAGGCTACAGTGGTGATCAAAATGGATGATCATCAAGTAACTAAGGGATCAATACTGCACGATTCAAATTATAGTTTGGGGATTATGAAAAGAGGCTACTGTGGAGTGAGTGAGAGGGAAGAGTCCCCTTTTTGCGGTAACCATTTAAACTGAAGCCTAAAGAATGTACGGACCAAAGACTGACAGGAGAATGGTCCAGACAGAGGAGGCTCTGACAGGGGAAAGGTTAGCTTTGTCCAGAAACAGAAAATACATATTTCATATAATAGTGATTTTGAGGGAAAAAAGACATAAATGAGGTTGAAGAGTTTGGAAAGTCTCCATTACATGGAAGGATACTGGTCTTTATCTTAAATGCACAAGAAAGTCATCAAAGAATTTTTAAATTGTAGCATAACTCAGTTCTATATAAATGTGCAAAACTCACTTTGCTTCATTTCGGGCTAGGTTATGATGTCCATGGACTTTAGTCACTTTTGTGGGCCTCCTCCTCAGTATACATATAATATTTATACAGGCATACATATGCCACGTATATGACATATACTTTGTGTGTTATATACTCTATAAATATATTTAGGTATGTGCATATTTGCATAAAAATGAATAAAATTCAGACATAACTATGTTCTTTTTTCTTTACTATTAAAAAAAGAAACATTTCCATGAGTCCCCTAAAATTGCCGTGAACTCTTGGCCCTGCAGCTACTGTGGGTAAGCCCAGTGGATAAGCCAGTCTTGGTCTTATCAGGAGAGAACAGATTTTAGTGAGGATAAAGTAAAAGCTATTACAGGACTACAAGTAAAGGAAGGTGGAAGACATAAGCAAGAAAATCAATCAATAAAATATTAATTTAGTTTTGGGAGGCAACTGTGGCATAAGGAGTAGGGCGTCAGCCCCATATATTGGGGGTGTATGGGTGGTGGGTTCAAGCCAGGTCCCAGCCAAAACTTCAATATATATATATATATATATATACATTTAGTTTTAAGTGGAAAATAAAACATGCATGGTCATACTCTTTGAGCATATATTAAGAAGCCTAAACCAATATTTGCTAAAAAGCAAAAGAGAGAAAAAGAATAAAAAAAGAAAAGTCACAATACAGTCAGTTTAAAAAGGGAACAGGAAAGCAATAAAAGAGGCAAAGAAAGTAGGCTCAGAGGTAAAAAAGAAGATCTATGACTCTCCTGGAGGCGGGGAGGAGGGTGGGCGGTGGAGTGATGGAGGGAGCAGAGAGGGAGGCGTGTTAGGAGCCAGAGTGACCGGGGGGCCGACGGGAGTCGAGTGGGAAGTGTGTGGGAAAGCTCTTTGACGGTAAACTTGCCGTACAAATGTAAGGGAGTGTAATAGGAACTCAGGGAACATTTTTCTTAGGAGCCTGGAGCCAGCACATTAAAAATCTTCTAATGATCACCCATAGTTCTCCAGAAAAATTCAATGGAATGAGGGCCATTATCGAAACAGTCGTGTTGGCAGGATGGAGCTTTCAAAAGGAGCCTACCTAGGGCTTGTTAAACCAAACATTTCTGCAGAGAGATGTGTTAGCGGAAAGCTGGCAGGCGTTTTTAACTAGACTCGTGCGTCTGCTTGCTAGAGAAACCACACGTGGGGATTGTGCTATTTGCCTTGTTCTTTTGGTTAAGTCCCTCAGCAATACTGTTACATGAAAAAAATCAAAATAGTTCATAAGAAATAAGCCAATGCATTCCCATAATCTCTCTCTCTCCCCCCTCCCTTCTAAAACAGTTGGAAGCCTTTGGACTCTGTCCTCAGAGTTCTACAGAGGACCTGGAACCATGGCATGAGGCCGGCTGGCTCGTGGAGGATGTTTTCTTCTCTGGACAGCCCCAATCTTTGCTCTATAACTGTCATAGTTTTATGTGTTAATTCGGCCAGGCAATGGTCCTGAGGTAATCAACACTAATCTCGGTGTTGCTATGAAGGTACCTTGTAGATGGGATTAATATTTACAGTCGATTGATTTGAAGTAAGAAGTTTATTCTTGATAGAGTGTGTAGACCACATCCAATCCTCTGGAATGCCTTAAAAACAAAAATCTGAGGTTTTCTGAGAAAGAAGAAATTTCGTTTCAAGATTGAAGTATTAATTCATGCCCACCACTTTGCAGCCTACTGAGCTGCTGTCCAGTGTCCAGACTCACCATCGCCTACAAGTGCCTGAGCTCATTCCTGGAAATAAATCTCATATACGCTGTTTGTATTTTAGAAATAATATAAATATATAACTATGGCATATGAATATATGTAATTATAATATAGCTATGCATAAAAATATTTACTATAGATACATATATAAATAAATATATTTTAATAAGTATTTTTATGCATAGATATATTATAATATTTTAATATAATTTATATATATTACAAATATGTATAAGTATTTTATGCATAGCCATATAATATAATATAGTATAATTATATATAATACATATAAATACATTTATGTAATAAGTATTTATATGTAATAATTATATGTGAGAAGTATTTATATGTATGCAATATATAGAAATATATATATATCTCCTACTGGTTCTGTTACTCTGGAGAACTCGGATTAATATAGAATTAGGTACCAAGACTGGTTCTAGAGAAACAGAATTTTAAAGATGAGGTTTCAAAGTTGGTTCTGGGGATTCTGAAATTGCTTTTCTATGCCAATTAGATTTGAAGGCATTAATAACTCTGTAAAGAAGGTGCTGACACTCTGCAGACACGGAATTTTAATCAGCCTGGGTTGTAGTAACAATTTACTATGGACTGGTTGGCTTAAACACAAAACTGAATCTACGCCCACTTCTGGAGAAACCCAGGTTCTGACTCAGTTCCCATGAGGACTCTCTTCCTTGCACCCAGGCGGCTGCCTTCCCACAGTGACCTCACCCCGCCTTTCCTTTGTGCCTGTAGAGAAACAAACGAGCTTGCTGATGTCTCTTCTGCTCAGGACACTAATGCTACGGAATCCTGCCCCATCCTTATGACATCACTTAACCTAATCACTGTCTTACTCCAAAATAACAGTCACAATGGAGGTAGAAGCTTTAAGACATGAATGGTGTGAGTCCCAAGTATTTAGTCCATAACATCTGGTAATAGAGACGTATTAAAAAGTCACCCTTAGGTACCCTAAGAAAATATGTATGATATGGTAATATTTATGAAAGGTATCAATGTATTTGATACCTTAGAATATTTTTGTTAAACTGCTAAATATAATCATGAAAGTGATTAATTGCTCCTAACAGCACTAGAAGAAGTAAGGAAAAAGAAAGGATGAGATCAAGGGCTTTGAATTTCTAGTTCAACTGTACTGTAAATTACCTGAAAGCATCTATGTCTGCCCTGTAAGAAACTTTCATCTCTTTTAGCTGGTGAGGCTGAGATTTCTGAAAACCAAACGGAGAGACTCATCCTATGAGTTGCTAAATTACAATACAAATTGAATTCTCAACCTCACAGCAAGGGGCTGGACAACTTTTTATTGGAGAGAATAGGCCTGTGAGTAATGGATCCAATCAACCATCTCAACAGAAGCCAGGAACAGAAATAGGGTTATCCAGGAGAGATTTGTGGAGGAACCTCTTGTATGATGACTTAAACCCTGTGAATTGCACAGGCAACTGACAACGTTTTTGAACATAGCATTTTTAAGCAGTAAAAACACTTCTAACCTGGATTGAAAGGGACTGAGACACAAAAGACACATAGGAAGGACGTCCACACAAGACAATCAGATTCTAGTAAACAGCTACAAGCTCAGTAACACCAAGAATGGCTGGGAGCTGCCAGAAGCTAGGAAGAGGGAAGGCAAGATTCCTTCCTAGATCTTTCAGAGAGAGCATAGCCTTCGTGACACTTTGATTATGGACTTGTACACCCCAGAACCGGGAGAGAATGAATTTCTATTGTTTTAATACACCCAGTTTGTAGTAATCTGTTACCATACTCCCAGGAAACTAATAAGGCATCCATTAGGTCATTCATATAACTTGGAGAGACAAATAAAAGTTATATACCTTCTGTTCCTTTTTGGAATGTTTGGGAATTCAGAGATGTGGCTCTAAAAAGTTTTAAGCTTTACTTATCTTTTTTTTTAACTTTTTTAACATCCATAATAAACCCTGTGTATAACTAGTTTGATCTATATATATATGATCTCAAAAGAAAGGTAATGGATTTCCTATCTTGGCCCAGATGTTACTATTATTAGCTATTATGAAGGATATAAACAGAGAAGATAAGGGACAAGTCCAGGAGAGATCAAATGAAAGGTGGGGGATCAAGCTCACTATAAATGCATGGCTTCAAAAGGGCCCGAGGGCCAGTTCCACAGATCTAAGGGAGAGCCCAGGCTCTGATTTTATAACATAAACTGTTTGGATTGGAGCAGATTTTAGATGCCATCTTGCCTAAAGACATGGTATTTATCCAAAGGAATAAAGTTGGTCAACATTTCAGCATATATCAGGTCCCCAAAGAGCAGAAACCTCCAGGATAGGGACACAACTTTGAAGTCTGTGCCCAGCAACTTGGGGGGACAGTCCATTTCTCAATTGATGTGCTACAGCAAACACACTGGGGTGGCTGTCTTCCAGGTCAGCCCACCAAGTTTTTGTCTCTGTGTAGGATTTATGGATTGTAATCACAGCACTGCAGAGACCATTCATATGGAAGGCTGAGCTGAGCAAGTCCTATCCCATGAGTGAGAGTTCTGCCAAGCTATTTGTTTCTAAGAAAGATCTCATGTTTACCAGAAAATGGAAAAGTGTAAGAGAGTTAGGTGAGGGACATGAACAGTTCTGAAGAAAACACCTCTGTGGAAACACATTTCAATGGGTCCAAGATAACAGAGAGAGACTTGTTGGTAAGATGTTATATTGAAGCACTATTTGTGTTAAATATGATCTTGAAAACTAGTTGGGGAAACTTTTGATCACTTCCCATATGCTGCTAAAAATTATATGGTTTTGAAAACATCAGAGATTATTGCAATGAGATCTTCCATCGTACTTTACAGACTCATGCTTTATGCAAAGTATCACCAACCTTGGTTAGCTATGCTGTCAAATCAGAGCAGACTGAAAACAGCCAATTAGAAGCATAAAGGTTAAAAGATGCAGTCACACTCACAGTGACAGTCTAGAAATAAGGACCTAAGCACATAATCACTAACTGGCTACCCAGTAAAAAGCTAATTGGTCATGATTATAGCAACTCTCAGGGAGTTCTCTAGTGCCTTGAGCTTAAGGTGTGTCCCACCAGGATTCATCCAGGTGTGAACATAGCAGGAGACTGATGAGATTTATGCAGATTAGCTACTTTAGGAAAGACTTGGAACCTCCTAGAGAAAAATTGTTTGGGGCAGCCTATTGTGTCTGTTGTTCATATTGTCCTTTAGCCAATTCCCCATGAACATGTCTATTCTTAAGGAGTGATGAGACTGGAAGTAACAAATAAAGACAGTCAGGCATGCTGGCTCACACCTATGATCCCAGCACTCAGAAGGCTGAGGCAAGAGGATCACTTGAGGCCAGAGTTCAAGGCAGTGAACTGTTATCACACCATTACACTCCAGCATGGCCAACAGAACATGATCCCATCCCTAAAGGAAGAAGAAGGAAAGGAAAAGGAGAGAGAGAGAGAGAGAGAGAGAGAGAGAAAGGGAAAGGGAAAGGAAGAGAAATGAAGGAAAGGGGGAGGGGAGAGGAAGGGGGAGAATAGAAGGGAAGAGAGAAGGAAAAAAAGAAAGGAAAGAAAATGGGGAAAGGAAAAAAGAAAAAGGGAAAGAGGAGAGGAGGGGAGAGGAAAGGGGAAAGGAAAGGGGAAAGGAAAGAGGAAAGGAAAGGAAAGAGAAAAGAGGAGAGGGAGAGGAAAGAAAAAAAAGGCTCAGGGACCTATTTGCACACAAAATCTCTGTGAGATTTTAAAAGCACAATAACTCAGCCGGGCACAGTGACTCACGCCTGTAATCCCAGCACTGTGGGAGGCTGAGGCGGGAGGATTGCTTGAGCTCAGGAGTTTGAGGCTCGTCTGAGCAAGAGTGAAACCCCGACTCATGAAAAAAATGGAAAAACCCAGCCAGGCACAGCGGCGAGGGCCTGTAATCCCAGCGTTCTCAGAGGCTGAGGCGGCAGAGGTTGTAGTGAGCTGTGAAGCCACGGCACTCTGCTCAGGGCATAGCGTAGAACTCTGCCTCAACAAAAAAAAAAAAAAAAGCACAACATCAAAGATGTTTCCTCATTTCTAAAAAGCAGTTTAACAGATATGACTCGGCACCAATATGCTTGCTGACATCAAAGGAAGTGGTACAAGAGTCAGAAAGCCACCCGGGGTCTGTGAGTAAATGGCCTTCACTTCTTCATGTATTGCAGAAGCAGTAGCCAGTCACAAGCATCAATGGCCAACTGTCACCAGAGTGACACCTTTGCTCCATGGCATTAGGGACAATTTGGGAGTTAAGGTGAGGATAACTTAGAGAACAATGTAGACACCTGTGCCAGCAGCAGGGGCAGATGTAAGGAGCCTTCGTTTCTATTCCCTGCCCCATTTCTGGTCCTATTTGATATAATAGTTCTGGGTAAATATTGACTACATTAAGAAAATGTGTTAACTATTGACACGTGCTATTTAAGATAACAGGTGTTACATACTACATTTTAGAAATGTTTTAATCAAAATGGATCTTTTTCTAAGTTTTGCACTTGCAGTTATATGTCCAGTATCTGTGAGTTTCACTTATATGAAGCAACTCTTTCCCAGAGTCAGATAGATAAGGAGTTGCTATAATAATAGAGTGTTATTGATTTAATTTGATTAAAGATGGATTGAAGAGAACCTTGTATTGAGATCAACTCTTGGTCTGATTAGAAATAAAGGGACTTCCATTTTCCATAACTATCTATTAAAGTTGGACCAAATTTTGTGAAGGATTGATTTTATCTTCTTAAAAATTATTATTCTTCCCATCTCTACTATAACCTAGCTGTTAAAAAATGTAAATTTAGGGCTGATTTCCTCTGTAGCATAAATATTCAAGTTCTGAAGTCAGTTGCCTGGGAAAGATGTCTTCCACCACTCACAAGGGAAGGCGAGCATTTAACTGCTTCACAGCTAGCTGTCTTCTCCCGCTTCTGGGCTGCTTCTGCCATTCTGCCATTCTTCTTCTGCGGAGGTGGACTATGAAATGAACCACAGAGTGTTATGCTGCTCCGTGGGCATCATGCATCTGGCTCAAGGATGCATGTTGGGCAGCAGTGACATGGACAAGTAAGTGTGAATAGAGATCAGATTTCTAAATGAGATTGGCTTTTTTTTTTAAGCAGCTCTTGTACCTAATTTGCATATTGTACATTATCAACTCAAATGCTAATCAACTGTGCCCTGAGCAAATTACTGCTTTGAATAGCAAAATGAAGTCTGTAAGAAAAAGGAGAAAGTAATAGTGATAAGAATTTAGATGCACCTGCATCATGCAATGAACATTTTTGCGTGCTTTCCCATTAAAGTATTGGGGGAAGGGTTTAGTTCAAGATTTAAGAAATAAGTAAGAAAGATTTGTGTTCATATCAGGACTTCAGACCAGCTATCTTTTGTCTGAGACCACAGCATAAAGTGGGAAATACGTAGACAGTGAACCACTGGAGGAAGACTCAGCTTTGGAAAAGATCATTGATAGGTCCTTTCTGAAAAATTATGTTGTAGAGAAATGGATCATTCTCAATTTTAAGACAAATAGCATATCATTTCTTAAAAATAATATGGACAAGCTAGGTCAGAGGATAAAATGAAATATATATTTTTATATATATGAAAAATGCAATGCTTAATATGTTATAAGCGCAAGGTGGGCATTCAGTCAGTAAGTACTCTTTTGCTTTTTTTTTTTTTTTACAGGGAGCAAAAAAAGAAATAGTAGACAGAAGCCCTGGGAAACTTTCATGTTTTAGTCTGAATGCCATTTGCATTTCTTGTCAGTCCATAAGAGGCTTTCTAGAGCCATCTATTTTCCCCTAAGAAATGATTATAGACTTGTCTGAATTCTAGATTAAGATGGGGATACATGATTAGGTTACATAGTTTGCTTTTGTAAGGTCAAAGTCCTAGTTACCCAGGAAGTTTGTGATATACCCATGCAGTGTACCCGTGGGGTGAGAATTTAACCCACCCTCTCCCATCCCTCTCTCCTACTTAAATTTAATTGACATTTTCTGTCATGGGAGCATATAGTTGTCAATCTACTAGGTCCAATTTAGTACTGAGTCCATGTGATGCTTGTTTTTCCATTCTTGTGAGACTTTTTGCTGAGGAGAATGTTCTCCAAACCATCCAAGTTGTTACAAAAGGTTCAAAATCGGACAGCACCTGTAGCTCAGTGGGTAGGACACCAGCCCCATATACCGAGGGTGGCAGGTTTGAACCAGATCCCAGACAGCTAAAACAGCAGTGGCAACTCCAACAAAAATAGCCTGGCACTGTGGTGGGCTCCTGTAGTCCCAGCTACTTGGGAGAATGAGGCAAGAGAATTGCTTAAGCCCAAGAGTTGGAGGTTGCTGTGAGCAGTAATGCCACAGCACTCCACCAAGGGAGACAAAGTGAGACTTTCTCTAAAAAAAAAATAGGTACAAAATCTCTTTCTATGGCTTAGTATGTATACATATACAAATTTATTAATCCTTGCATGTGTTGAATGGGTTGGGTTGTTTCCACATCTTTTCAATTGTGAATTGTGCTGCTATAAACATTCAAGTGACCTTATGGTAAAATGTCTTTTTTTCTTTTGGGTGATATCTAGTAAAGGGATTGCAGGATCAAATGGTAGGTCTTCAGGTGTCTTAAATAGTTCTGTGTTCAGATTTCTAGAGCTAACACACAGAGCATACTTTGCAGACGATATTAGAACAAAGGAAAGGAAGTTCCAAAACACACGTGTTCAGTCTCCCACCTTCATCAATGACTAACACAGTGCCAGGACCTGAATCAGCTCTTTTTCTATAAATTGAAGGGACCTTAAAGTCTGGTGAGGGGTGGACTATTTCTTTCAGATTTTTCCAGAGATCTGAAGAAGTAAAGAAAGTGAAGAAAATGCAAAAAAAAAAAGTGATATCATCCTTTCTGTTTGGTAGGATGGGGAATAATTGCCATATGGGATGGGTAAATAGCTCAAAATTTATTGATTCTGGTGTATGACTTTCTTGACTATAAGTTTTAATAAGTTAAAAAAAACATGAATTTGGGCTCAACTATAACTTGAACTTTGTCTAACATATGTAAACAATATATGCTAATCTTTTGTATTCTCATATTAATCTGAAATAAATTAACAAAAATAAAGTAAATTGTAAAATAACATAAAATATTCATATATTTTTCAATATAAAAAGTAAAACATAAAAAATTGTCAATAAACTAATTGGTTTTCAAATACGGAATTAAGATATGTCAAGGATATGTTTAATGCATTAATGAGAAAACCAAAAGCATGGTAAAGCTGGTTCAAAGCAGAGTGTTTAAGGCTGTGCACATCTAGGCAGAGAAGAATACTGAAATAATTCCACTCGGTTACCAGTTCTCTCAGGCAATAATGCTGCAGCGTTCAGAGTCATCTTTCTATTAACCAACAATCCCTTTCACCTCTATAGGATGAAATCCAGATGTCAGCATGTAATTTCAAACAGATTTGATCCTTATAATTAGTAAGTAAAAACAATTGGTACATCCCCAAAAGAACAAAGTAAGGCAATGCTCTGTTACAACATTGAGAAAGAGGCTTACATCTTTTTGCCTGTGTTCAAATTCTAGTTAATTTTTTCCTAACAGCATCTAAATTACCTACATAACTTGGATTACCACACAAGAAAATGTTTCTCTGCTCTTCTTAATTCCTACGGCGCATCTTAGCAGGGTACTGGTGAAACTTATTAAATGTAGAATATCAATGTCTTCATATAGTGATTAAGAAAATGCCATGAATGCTATGTTTAACAGTACGACCAAAATATGTCAGACTGTATATGAAGTCAGCACATTGTGCCCCGTGAATGCACCAATGTACACAATTATGATTTAATAAAATTATAAAAAAATAACAATGATGATAATAATGAAGGAGACAAGAAGAAACCTTAGAAAAAAAAAAAAAGAAAGTTTAAAGACTTAAATGCCTTTCACCCTGGGAAATCTGCCATCCATCTTTGAAAACCCAACTCAAAAATCCCAGCCATGCCCTACATGAGAATCAATGACCGTGCCCTTTGCATTCTCCACACTTTTTTTTTATTAGAACAGCAGTGATTATAACTCATTATTGTTGTGTGTCTGTCTCTCCAACACTTATACAAGATTGTGAACTCCCTGATACAAAGGTTACATCCTCATTTTAGTATCTCAAAATCCCCTCTTACATGCTGTATAGAACAATGTACTCCCTAAAATCATCATCCTTGATTGTGAATAGGACCAGACTTGGACATAATTTTATGTAATATCTGTTTATTAAGGCCTGTCCTACATGTGTCTGAAAGAAGATTAGTTAGTAGTTAGTAGCAATTTTACTCAGTGGGGTGGGATAATCAGCAGAGAGTTACCAAGAATTAATGAAATATAATTCCAACACATGTTAAAATGCACAATTCATAGTCACCTCATTTCATTTAAAATATTCATAATTACATATACAGTATCTTAATTGGTTTAGATTTATTCTTCATTCTATACAAAGGACTGTTGTCAGCCACAACTGTATGTGGCAAATATGCATTCATCCAGGATTTACAAGGCACTCATGCCTTAATTAACAGACCTTATACCCAATGAGTAGCAAACTCATTTAAATTTCAATAAAATTAAATGTCCATGTTTATGCAGTCCTTTATCTAAATGCTGCCATTTGAATAACAACATCAATTTCATTTTTCCCTTGGTCTCCCTTGATTAAACATATAGTGGATCATATTGAGGATGAATTATCCAAAAAAGAGTTCTAAAGTTAAGTTCTTGGCATTTATTTGATATAGCAGGATAGATATGCTGAAGTTTTAGTGGCAACAACATCTGAGTTCCTGTGGTGATGCAGATTTTCCCAAAACATGGGGCACAGGATCAATTAGACGAAACTCTGATTAAGC
The DNA here is from genome assembly GCA_963573935.1 of Arctocebus calabarensis. Lineage (NCBI taxonomy): Eukaryota > Metazoa > Chordata > Mammalia > Primates > Lorisidae > Arctocebus > Arctocebus calabarensis. The sequence goes on along the minus strand of CAUYON010178221.1, from coordinate 10,994 downwards.
AAGATCACATTCAACCAAAAATGTTTCTGATATGAGAAAAAATATGTTAGAACTTTACTGTTGGAAAACTCTTCAATATGCTTTTACATATCTTCTTGGAAAATTATATGGTAGCCATAAGTGAATATTAAGAATATTAAGAATATTGTAAATAAGAAGGGGGATGATGCTATTCCTTTTAGTCAAGGAACTGTAATGAAAAAAGCTGGTAACTCGGGCCCTAGTCTAAGTCTTCGCATTAAACAACCAGTCACATGTGGGAGGAAAACTCCCTTTACTAGTCTGGACTATCTCAACTTCTTTATAGGGAAAGAGAAGTTTGTACCAGATAGTCTCAGATATCTTTTTCAATTTTAATATTCAATCTCCATTTAAGTAGCAACAGGAAAGAATGCTTTGGGAACATTCTTTCTTTTTATACATCCCTCCCAACTGTATGTGGCAAATATGCATTCATCCAGGATTTACAAGGCAAACCTCTAATGAAAGCGTCATCTATTTAGAACTTTTCTTTCTACATATTGATCTTTAATCTATTTGATTCTCTCCAACTTACAGAGTCCTTATTGCTCAAGCTACTATCTATTACTAATTTTTATAATGGAACCCTGATTTCACACATTCATTCACTCTTTGTCTACCTGGCTCCCTTACAACACACCACAAACACACACACCTCTTTGCCCCTCTATAGCCAAATTATATTTCTACTAAATAATAATATTTCCTTTAAATTCAGTTAATCAGCCTTATTCCCTCTCTGGCTTTCCATGTTCCTTTAAATAAAGCCCCAAAACTTAAACGTGACTCTCCAGCCATATCCCATAGGCTTTCTCTTCCAGCAATCTGTGACTTCTCTAGTACCCCCGGGATCTTCAGCAAGGAAAGTTATTTCTACATCTCTTTACCAAAGTTGTCCCATTCGCTGAATTCAGAACATTCTCCCTGATTCATGCCCCAGGCTAGTTCCCACTATGATATGCTCCCACCATGACATGTATTTTTGTTCATATTTTGTGCAGTTGTGATTATTGTACTCTTCAATACAATATCTGTGTTGCAAACTTTCCCCAAGCTCCTTCAATGATGGGCAGATTATTTTCTTAAATGGAATTACTTTTGGTAATTAGAAAGAGTGGGGAGTTTCATGCCCCCTCATAGACATTCTGATGGGATTGTTGCTACATGTATGTCCATCTGCCCATCCCCCAGAACCAAACTCAAGAGGCAAGTGCCGGTGAAGCAAGTGCTTTATTCAAGTACCAGAAGCCTATGAGATGGTGCAGTATTGAATGAAATATCGTATCATCTTTCTCTGCTTACTGAACAACTTACTAAGGGAAGATGACAAGAGGGGTGGTGGCAGAAAGCAAGTTTTGTGCACGTCGGTGCCTGATGTTTATCAGCAGACAAAAGGTGGTCAGGTGGATCTCTCATCAGCAGTCTGCCCATGGGCTATCCTGTTGGCCTATTCCTATTCTTGATTTGTTTTTCCTCAAGGTCATTTTCTAATCTTGTACCCTAGCTGTGTAAGCAAGCAGGAGATTAACTCTAAACTTTTAAAAGAAAGCAAGCTGAAACACACTGGAAGCCAAGTGGCTTCCCTTTAGCTAGCCTAGCATTATAGTCTGAATGGCCCTTGGGGTGCGCTTACAGGATGAAGCAAAATAAGTCTCCCATAAATTCTTGTACACCGTGAACATTTATTAGCCAGGAGGCACAAAGACTCCCCCACAGCCTGTGCCTTTTAAGTGAAATCCCACTCTCTATACTTGGACATTCTGACAAACATTTTGCTGGAAAGTTTCCCTCTATACACTTGTAATGGTATTTTCTCTGCAGAGTCAGCCAACCTTCCTGTCAGATATGGTGTTAGCCTTCTATTAACTGGAGGACAGGAGTTCCAAATGTGTCGGTGTAGACTGCTGGGCTCGCTGGTGTCTTCCACCTCCTTCATCCTCAAGGTTACTACTTTAATTTAAATTCTCCTAGGTTCCCAAGCACCCTCTCAGTGCCAGGGGGCTGTGTCTCAGGAGTTTCTGCTCTAAGAACAGAGTAGGTCTTAATGTTTAGCCGAGAGTGACCAGTGCAGAATGCCAGCATAGAAGGCTACACTCCACCTGCACCGAGCCTTCCCTCTAGATTTCCTCACTACACTTTCCTTAGAATTGGCCTCAGGCTGAAATATCTATTCATCAGAGGCTAAATGCCATGACTCTCACTAAAGGAAGACCCGAGGGCTCAATTCTCTTCCTTTTAAGAGGAAATTGGCTTACTTTCTCCCAAAGGGTTTATTGAGAGGGTCAATAAGTTGAGTCAAAACAAAGAAAAGGGTACCAAAAGAGGTAAAGTCTCCATCTTTCTTTAAGGCTGCATTTGTGGATCGCATGAAAGCTGATGGCACAATCTTAGAAGTAGAACATAAAAATAGGTGTAAAAAGAACCCTGTCATCGAACTCCCAAAGAAAAATAGGACATTGGATTTTCTTAGAGGTCAGTCAACAGCTGTAATACATACTCATTTCAAGTACAAAACTCTGCATGATCTCAACAATTCATGTTGCCTATATTCCAAATATGTGATGTTAAACAACTTGATCAAGCAACTTGTCTGGCAAAAAGCAGATAAACCTCTCTCTAAGAGGTTAAGATGAACCTTCTTTGGAAACACATTTAGAAATCAACTCACAAGATCAAGGTTATTCCAATGTAGCTGGAGTATAGGAAACAGATAAAGAGAGACTCGAGGAAGGGAGATGAGAAAGCTCTTGGAGTGATTGAGAAGAAAATTAAAATGCCCAAAGTAAAGTATAATCTTGTGTTATGTGACTTTGCTTTTGTTACAAATGCCTTTCGTTGAAATAATTTTGTCCAGATTTCCTTAATTTTCCTAACATTTTCTCTCCAGGATGTGTGTATGTGTGTGTGTGTTTTCTCCTTTTACCCACAGCTTTTGTATTTCTTCCGAGGCTATCAATTATTCCATAGCCCCTTTCTCTTCTGGAGTGAAAACACACTTTGATTAACCTCTCTTAACCCATTTAGATCTTGTCTCTTCTCTGTGTTACTATGATTTAATTCTTCTTGTCTCTGTCCACTTGGATTATGGATATGTTCCTCCATTTGATGGAAGCCAGTCTGTCCATTTTACATCTATGAATCATTCACATGCAAGGTTGAGAAGAGATTTATAAGACCTTAATGCAATAATTCAAAAGGTGTATTGCTATCAGATATCTGATTTTCAAAAGAATAACAAACGAGTTCACCTCATTTTAAAATAAAACAAGATAAATGTAGGTTTAATCATGACTTTAAGCCATCTGTTTTGTTGTTACCTTCACAGTTATTTTAAGGTCAGTTCAATGATCATTTGAATTTAGAGAAAGAATTTGAATGCCTTGTATTCACACCAATATTTGACCTTAATTATACAATTTGCCCAATATATAGGATCTGTTTGCTCTCCACACACACATAGGATCAGTCCCAGACTCAGGATCTCTGTGTCTTTTCTTTCTAGTACATTCCAACTGTATCCTCTAAACAGGAAGCCATAAACTGAAGCAGGCAGAATACATACAGTTCAATACCCCAAATCTGGTGGGGCTGAGAGGTCAGCTTCTCATCCAGGCTGCCCTAGGATCTGGTGACCCCAAGCGTCCCCTGTTCATGCCGCTTCCCTGAAAATGGTCACAATACTCTGTGCCATGACCAGACTTAGCCAAAGTCACCACTTCTCTCCTAAACTATTGTCATGTTACTATTCTCTTTTTACATTTTTGTTGTCTGCTTCATTATTTGAATATCAGTGTTGAGAACGTCAGGACCTGGTTTCCCTTTGTTTTCCACTGTATTCCCAAGGCTCGTAACAATGTAGCCACTTCAGGCTTCTCATAGGCTCATTCTGCCTTTTCTAGATTTTCACTGCCTTAAGGACTAAAGCTGTATCTGGCTCAACATCTTTGTTCATCTTTTTCTTCTGCAACACTCTTCATCCTCTTTGTGTTTGTCAGTTTTCACCTACCCTTCTGGTTTTCTCTGGCTTAGAGCTAACTTTCCTCATCCTTAGTGTGTTCCATGTTTCTTTAAGGTCTACTCTGCACAACCGCATTGTGATGTTCAGTGTGTTTCTCTCTCTCACTGCAATGTGCGTTTCTGGAGGGTAGAGACCCTCCCTTGTTCCCTGTTATATTCCCAGGCCCTAACAGATGCTCAGTACACACCAGCAGTACACTAAGTAAATATCCTCAGAATCATTTTCATGCTTTTTACCATGTTGGCCCACTGAATTGAGCTAAGGTTTTGCCTTGATCCCTGCTCTTAGGTTTGGCTGTTCTGCTTTGTATTTACCAGTCTTCCCTCCCTTTGGGGACCTCATTCTACACCCAGCAGAGAGATTAGGCTCCTGTTCTCTAAGGGTAGATATTTAGGATAAGGAAAATGTGTCTGCTTGACCTCTGTGCTCTATCTACTTAATCAGAAATCCCTGTGGCCAACACTTTCTGGAATTGATTTTTATTCTTCCTAAGCAGATCTTGTGGCTGTAACTCAACCACTGTGGAGCTTACTTAAGTCGTGGGTTATAATACATAGCAGAAAGAAGTCTTTGTGGGTGATATGACTCAGTGGTTCTCTAACATGGCTTTACATGTGAATTACCCTGGGGAATGTTTGAAAGGCACATATTCTGGCATATGTGCACAGACACACAGGAGTTAATGTTTTTCGGAAGGTTGGGCCCAGGAATTTCAGGTTTTAAAAATGTTCCCTGGTGATTTTGATATACAGCTAGTTTAAAAACCACTGATTATTATTTTCATTTTTTGACTACAGGCACGCCTATGAATGTGGAGCTCAAGAAATATAATTACTCTTCCCCATAATAGAAGAAAAAATGAAAGATTAAAATAATATTAAGTAACTGATGTATTTTTGTTGAGAAAGTGAGATTAAAAAGTGTGTGTAGTAAAAAATTCAATCAGGATATTCTAGGAAATGAACCTAAATTCAACTAAGAAAGGGATGAGGATGCTAAATTCAACAAGGTAAGGGACAGAGATACCTCCATTTCTTTTTTTTTTAATTTGAGATAGAGTCTCTGTCCCCGTCAGTAGAGGGCTATGGCATCGGAGCTCACAGCAACCTCAAACTCGTGGGCTTAATTGAATCTCTTGCCTCAGCCTCCTGAGTAGCTGGGATAACAGGTGCCTGCCATAATGCCCAGCTATTTTTAGAGTCAGGGTCTCAATCTTGCTCAGGCTGGTCTTGAACCTGTGAGCTCAAGCAATCCACCCGCCATGACCTCCCAGAGTGCCAGGATTACAGCAATGAGCCACTGCAGCCGGCCTCCATTTTTGTTTTCTAAAGACAAACACAAGTCTCCAGTGGTTTCCCCCTTTCTCCTATTTGTCCCTTCATTCACTAAAATTATTTATGGAATGCTTATTATTGACCAGACACTATTCTAGGTGTTAAGAGCATAGGAATGATCAAAACATCTCACAAATTTCCTGTTCTTACAGAGCTTAAATTTTAGTGAGGACTAGAAAACGATATATGAATGAGCACATGAATGATGAGTTTGTCTTGAAATTTTAGGTTCTCCGGAAATGAATCAGGCAAGGTAAAGGCTTAGAGCATTACTGTTTTACTGAGCATGATCAGAAGAGAAGGACTTTCTAAGGAGGTGGCATTTGAGCAGCGAGACCTGAGCAAAGTGCAGAAGAAACAGGTGTAGGCCGTGTGGGAAGGGTAAGCTCAAAGAAACATAAAAATGCAGTGGTGGGCACTTTCATGGATGGCAACATCAGGAAGTAATTTACTCTTTCTGAGCCTCAATTTTCTCATTGTCAAACAGGAATGATAATTGTGCCTCTTTAAGAGGAATGTTATGTGTATTGAATTAAGCAATATATTCACAAATCTTGGTAAATAGCAAAAGCACCACTCAGAAGCAATCTATCAAGTATGAATACCCTGATGCTGATCAATGTTCACTTCATCCACAATATAAATCAACAATTGGACTTTACTTATCGTATTGCATCTCCTATCTGCTCACCCTTCCAACTCTCCAATGTTTATTATTCAACTCTGTATGTCCATGAAGAAGCCAGTTTTAGAGATGCTTTGCTACATGTGTATAGATAAATAAATATACGTATATAGATATAGATACCTGGCTCATCATAAAAGTTTTGAGATGCACAGAAATTAAAGAATGGATGGAAACAAATGCAACCCTCCCAGCAACCTTATAAGCTAAACAAGTTGAAATTTACATAGGTGAATCAGAAAGGATGCTGTCAACTGTGTTTCTTAGAAGTAAAATAAGGGACCATAGCACAGTCTTTCTTAAAACGTCCATAGTGACCCACATATTGATTGGTTCTGGAAGGGACCTCAGAAAATCTTCCCCTTTCTTGACTTTAAAGTGATTATTATTAACCCATTTTTCAGATTACAGAATTACATCCCCTAAGACTGAGAGACTTGTCCAGGGTGACGTGAAGAGGTCTGATAATTAATTTTCTGCTTTCTAGGACAGTATTATTTTACAGAGTCTGTTTAAAAAAACTATCATTTTATTCAGTCATCTTAGCTCTCAAGCTTATTAACGTGTTTAAACATCAAGAACTGGTAAAGAAAATGCAACCCAGGCTCTGAACAGGCACTGTCTAGACGTAGAAGAGGGGATGGAGAGCCTTCTGGTGTCATTGTTAAAGCCATAAATATGTCTCTTGCTGAATTAGCACGGGGGGCTGCAATCCTTGACTTCAGAAAATGGCTTCTGAGGCTAGGCCTTTCATCACTATTAAGTGACATACATCATCATCATATATGGATTGGCCAATATAAGAAAGCTCCTGTGTGCACAAATACTGGGTCGTTTTACTGAGAAATGGAGCTTGAGAAATTGCTCTGTGTCATCCTTCCTCCAGCCCCTCCTGGAGAAATGGATGTATGTGCCTTGATCTAAGAAAACTGTGGTTTTAGGACAACTCCATTGGCCTGGAACTAGGAGAACTGCCTGCATGACCCTGGGACTATTGAAACCAGTATTGAAATCCCTACAGAGTATAATTCCAGAGGGCAGATAACACATTGGTTTATCCTGCATAGAGCTTTGGTGAACAAATCACATAGAAAGGGTAGCATAATAATGCAATCTCTTTGTGCAAGAACTGGTCAATGTGGAAAGCTGTCTTAACTCATGCTGGCCACTTGGGGACCTTTGAGTAAATTATTGCCTCACTGGGAGAAGCCGGCTCATTAAGCTGCCACATATACAGCAACGGCGGCTTTATATTTCTATTCCTAGGAATGTTTGATAGATATTAATGGACTCTATTAAAGACTGGAGGCAGGAAGGATGTCTATTAGAAAGCTAGCCCTCTGTTGTATTTTATTGGCTATCTTTTCAATCCCCCATTTCATAGGGAGAACAAATATATTCAGTGCATGCCTACTATGTGTTGGCTGCTTGGCATAGATTTTTCATGGACTCTTTTTGACAATCTTTGATTTATAAATTGGGACACTAGTGCTCTCTGTATTAATCAAGGCTGTCCAGAGAAACAAAAACAATAGGACATCTGTGTAACTACATCAATATCTGTATCTGTATCTATTATGAAGAATTTTCTTATGCCAGTATGGAGATTGACAAGTTTCAAGATCTGCAGTCTGGAGATCCAAGAGCCCATAGGTAGTTCTAGTCTGAGTTTGAAGGTTTGAGAACCAGGACAGTTGATGTTTTAAATTCCTCTTTAAAGGCATGCTGGCTTGAGACCTAACAAGAGTCAATGTTTCAGTGTGAGTCTGAAGACCAGAAAAGAACAGTGTCCCAGTTTAAGTAGTCAGGCTGGAGGAGTTCATTCTCACTCAGCCTTTTTGTTCTATGAAGATCTTTGATTGATTGCAGGAGACCCACCTACATTAGGGAGGGCGTTCTGTTTTACTGAGTCTGCTGATTCAAATGTTAACCTCATCCAGAAACACCCTTTTAGATGCATCCAGAATAATGTATGCCTAAAGGTCTGGGCACCTCATGGCTCAGTCAAGTTGACACATCAAATTAACCATTATAGACTCAGAGGAAAAAGGAGCTTGTTCAAAGTCACACAGATATGAGAAAACCAGTTTGTGTCTCAATTATTGACTTTATCCCTTGTACCTCATTGATCTAACAACTTCTTAACTTGTCCCTGTGTGTGAAACTATATATATTTCAGGAATGTGCCTTATGTTTTCTAAAGACTTCAGGATCTACCTGAAATCTCACCTCTCATTTTTCTCCAACATTACAATTTGAACTCATTTAAACTCGTGCCACTATTAATTATGTAGTCACGATCAATTGTATATACAAAACCATGACTTATACTTTGTTGACATATGGTAACTCATCCTGCTTCTGGACTTGTTGTTCTTCACTTGTTTCCTGAATTTTTTAAAGCACCTACTACATGCTGGAAACTGTGCTGAATACTTATAACATTGAGGTAATAATAAGATTAGGAGTAATTAATATTTGGGGGCATTGATGTATGCTAGATATGCTCTAAATACAGTAGAACCTCCATTGTTGACCACCTCCTCACATTGGCCATCTCCTTAGGTTGACCTAATTTTCATAGACCGGGCGTGCACCACACATACATGTTAAAACAGTAGGCCTACCTCCTCTCCAAATGTTGATTACTTCCATATGTTGACTGATACATACATGTGTTGCATGTCCAAATGATGTCAATTTAAAGAGGTAATTGATGTAGGGAGGTGGTTAATTATGGTGGTCTACTGTATTTACACATATTAGCTCATGTTGGTCTTCATAGATCCACTATCCTACTTTCTGTCCCAGAAGATTGACCTACATGGATTAAATTTAAAAGGCTGCCCTCTGCAGTCTGCTGTTTAGGGGTGTTGGGGAGACCAAGCAGAAACTAGAAGGAAAGTAGAATGTGAAATCCGAATGTTAATTCCCTCATTTCACCAAAGGACACTGGTTTTCTTAAGGAGATAAACTCTACATACTTCTTCATCTGGGCTCCAGTAAAAAATTCCTCCTTTCAGCTCTTAGGTTGAGAAGAGATCAGTAGATAAAGTTTCCTGGTTCTTTGTGGCTTCCTCAAACCCACATCTTTGATGATAGACCCTATGAAAATAATTTTTCTTGAACTTCCCTAGGGTGATTGGGTCACATTTTTTTTCTCTTAAGTCAACCATCGGGGATGTTCCATTTTGCCACACTTTACAAATGAAGAAAACAGATAGATATATAGTTAGCTAAAGATCACACATCTTGTAAATCGAAGAGCTGGGCTTGGAACCCTATCAGTCTAGCTTTATGAGTTCATTCTCTTCAGCAGCACACTGCAGTACTATCCTGAATATCTCTTCAGGATGAACACTCTACCTGGAACAACAGCCTTGTTCAAATGATTTTTTCCTCTGAAACTTTCCTATTTACTTGACTACTATTGTTTTGTAATCCTTCCACCTTTACTTTATTGAAGGTCATACTTAAATCTTCTATGCTTATGTTCTCTTTCTATAATCAAAGAAAGAGCATATGCAAACAGGAGGCAGAGACCACTAGTTCATTTTTTTTAATCCTCAGGAAGTAGTGTTGGGAACATGATACAAATTTTTTTTTTTTTTGAAACAGAGTCTCAAACTATCACCCTGGGTAGTAAAGTAGCATGGTATTACAGCTCACAACAACCTCAAACTCTTGGGTTAAGCAATTCTCTTGCCTCAGCCTCCCAAGTAGCTGGGATTACAGGTGCCTGCCACAATGCTCAGCTATTTTTTTGTTGTAGTTGTCATTGTAGTTTAGCTGGCCTGGGCCAGATTCAAATGCACCAGCCTCGGTATACGTAGCTGGCACCCTACCTACTGAGCTATGCGTGCACCAGAACATGGTACAAATTTAATAAATATTTGTTGATTATTTCAAAGGTTTGCTTACATTATATAAATAACTTAAGAAGGAGCATTTTTTTTTTTGATAGAGTTTCACTAAGTTGCCCTCAGTAGAGTGCCATGGTGTCACAGCTCACATCAACCTCTAGCTCTTGGGCTTAAGAGATTCTCTTGCCTCGGCCTCCCAAGTAGCTGGGACTACAGGCGCCTACCACAATGCTCGGCTACTTTTTTTTATAGCAGTTGTCATTCATTGTTGCTTAGCAGGCCCAGCCATGGTTTAAACCTGTCTGCCTAGTTGTATGTGGCCAGCTCTCTAACCACTGATCTATGGGTGCTGAGCCAGGGGCATCTTTTTGAATGTATCAGGATATGACAGGAAACAGTTTGCTGAGACTAAGTGGCAAAATTGTGGGTCTGCAGGTAATTACAACCCCTTTTTCTTCCCAATTACATGACTTTGGATCAGTCACTGAACTTCTCTGTCACTGTCATCTCCATAGGAGCAGCTACCATGTTGGTATCCCATGTATCTAACGTGACCCTTGAACTCTATTAAACATTTAAGAAATATGTGTTAAATGGATGAATAAATGTATATTTTTTAAAATAAGCTTTACTTTTTTAGAAGAGTTCTAGATTTACAGAAGTGGTACAAAGAGTTCCCCTATTACTAACATCTTGCAATATGTTTGTTGCAATTAAGGAACTAATACATTATTTGTTGTTCATTGGTATTAATTAAATCCATACTTTATTCATATTTCCTTAATTTTTAGCTCATGTATTTTTTTTCTGATGCAGGTGCCTATTTTAGATACCACATTAAATTAGTTGTCATTTCTGACTTTTCTAGCTCTTGATGACCTGGAGAGTTTTTTTTTTTAATTTCTTATTATTTTTATTTATTTATTTATTTATTTTATTGAATCATAGCTGTGTACATTAGTTCAACCATGGGGTACATTGTGGGGGCTTCACATGCAATCTGAGATATTTTTATCAACCTGATTGACATACCATTCATGATATTTTCTCGTTTACTATATGAAAACATTTTT
>CAUYON010178218.1:0-30965 GCA_963573935.1 Arctocebus calabarensis | reverse complement strand
CCAACAATCCCATATATCAATGGGCAAGAGACATGAATAGAACCTTCTCTAAAGAAGACAGATGAATGGCTAACAAACATATGAAAAAATGCTCATCATCCCTAATTATTAGAGAAATGCAAATCAAAATCACCCTGAGATACCATCTAACCCCATTGAGAATGGCCCATATCACAAAATCTCAAAACTGCAGATGCTGGCATGGATGTGGAGAGAAGGGAACACTGTTGGTGGGACTGCAAACTAATTCAACCATTTTGGAAGGACGTATGGAGAATCCATAAAGAACTCAAGCTAGACCTCTGATTTGATCCTGAAATCCCATTACTGGGCATCTGCCCAGAAGGAAAAAAATCCTTTTATCATAAGGATACTTGCACTGGACTGTTTATTGCAGTTCAATTTACAATCACCAAAATGTGGAAACAGCCTAAATGCCCACCAACCCAGGAATGGATTAACAAGCTGTGTATACTATGGAATACTATTCAGCCATTAAAACACTTTACAGCCTTTGTATTAACCTGGATGGAAATGGAACACATTATTCTTAGTAAAGCATCACAAGAATGGAGAAGCTTGAATCCTATGTATCCAATTTTGATATGAGGACAATTAATGACAATTAATGACATGGTGGGGATGGGGGAAGGGGCGAACAGAGAGAGAAAGAAGGAGGGAGGGGTGGGGAAAAGGAAGAGCTGAGGGAGGGAAGGAGGGAGGGAGGTGGGGTCTTGGTGTGTGACACATCTTTTGGGGGCAAGACACAATTGTAAGTGGAACTTTACTTAATAAATGCAATCATTGTGACCTGGTTTCTTGTACCCTCAATGAATCCCCAACAATAAAAATAAAATAAAATAAATCAGATACAATGGCTAAGTATTACCAAATCTGTATACTTTTCTATTTTGTAGATTGTAAAGTAATGATCCAAGGCTTATTGCTTATGATACATCATTTTCCTCACTGAAATGCAAGCAGGAAGACCTATACTTCCAACTCTTAGTGTATGAGTGAGTTTATTGGAGTACTCACTCATGGCATTATTAATTAAGCAAACATGCAGTATTGAGGGCTTACTCTGCCCCAGGGTGCCTGATGCTAGGTTCACATGCCATCAAGTCATTACTCTCATGAAGCTTATAGGCTGCCAATCTGAGTGAGTCTGATTCCTTTTTAAACCTATAAGGAAGCAGTCACTTTGTAAATCAGGTGTTACAAACACAGCTGCCTCCCAGAATGCATGATTTAGCTGAGTGGGTAAAGTAGGCGAGGTTTACTCTAAATGAGTAAGGAGTGGTTTAGACTGTGGTTCGGTTGGAGAATCACTGCCTGATTCAAGGTATTTACTTCCAAAAGCATCAAAGAAAGACAAGCTCTTAGTCCGAAATCCTTTAGAAGTCTTGCCTTTAAGGAGTCTTGCTTGGTTTGCAAAAGGAAGCTTTTTCTAAAGAGTAATGCACTGTGAAGTAGAATGGGACAAGAAGCCCACTCCTGAGCTGTTCCACTATCTGCCCATGCCAGGTAAACACTGAGCCAAGTGTTTTGTAAGATTCATTCCAGGTCTGATGTTCTATAGTTCTGCCAGATCATCTGGGAGAAAGTTTGGACACTGAAGAGCCAGCAAGAGATGCACTTCAAATGGCGGTCTGATGTTTCAAAGTTGTAGCAGAGCTGCCTTGAAGAACATAAGTCAGGCTGGCCTTCCTCCCCACCATACCTCTCCATGACTGGCCCATCCACCCCTTCACTTCAAGTGAGCACCCCCTGCTGGACATGTTTTATATATTAAGCTTTTACTCAAGAAGTCATTTAAAGAAAAGGGTCTTGCTGTTTAGAAAACAATGGGGAATGATAGCTACCCTCTTGAGTGCATAGTCTTGTAAGATTTGAGCATGCAAATTTTTTAGATGAGAAAAAAGAATAAAAAAATCATTATGAGAGAAAATTATAACCTTACTTAACCTTTTCGGATGTTGGCATCACTGTCAGATTTCACAAGGCCACATATGTGTCTAGGGAAATTCCAGATACATTTCTTTCTAGCTGTCTGCTCTTAGGTAATTAATTCATCTTTCTAGGATGCAGTTTCCTACTTGTCAAATAGGAAGCTTCTGAGAGGGTTAAATGAGCCAATACAAGCCAAGGACTTAGTACTTAACCTGGCTCATATTAGATGTTGATGGTACCTGTACTTTTACCAGATTATCTGGGAGAAAGTTTTGACACTGAGGAGAGATGGTACATTGGGGGAAAATGGCACTCCAATCTCTGATGTTATAATTTTTACCTAAGTAAAATCTGGTTGAAAAGGTACTGAAATTTAGGCCTCAGAAAAGGATATTTCTAAGAAAGGCAGTCTAAGCTTAATGGAGAAGGAGAGTTATAGGAAAGTGTCACATTGGTGTAGGGGCCTACTCGACTGGCAATTACTTTTGCAAAAGAGATACACGTGGAAATAATTCTTTCGAATTTTGTTTGTTTGTTTGAGACAGAGTCACATCATGTCACCCTGGGTAGAGTGTCATGGCATCATAGCTCACAGCAACCTTAAACTCTTGGGCTTAAGTGATTCTCTTGCCTCAGCCTCCCAAGTAGCCTGGACTACTGGCACCCTCCATAATACCTAGCTATTTTTTGCTGCAGTTGTCATTGTTCTTTAGCTGGCCTGGGTTGGGTTCAAACCCTCCAGCCTCAGTGTATGTAGCTGGTGCTGTAACCACTATCCTATGGGCCCAAACCAATTCTTTTGGCTTTTCTGGTATATGATTTTATCTCTATTTGTTTAGAGGCATCTATTGTTAAACTCAGTGTTCTACTTTTATCTTCCAAAAATAATACACTGTATTTCTGAGTCTTGAACAAGAGGCTTACAAGATAGACTTTGTTGAAACAGAAAGGGTGTGCAGACTCCACAACTTTGCATATATTATGCTTCACATGCAAAGCTCTTTGCATATCAAGGGCTAAGCCCGGCTTATTCAGAGCAGGTAGCTTTCCTCCAGGCTGTAAAGTAGAAGAGACAGGAGATTTAGCTGTGAGGATAGGGAAAGTGCTTTCTTCAGAACTGAAAAAGGGCAGGCTTAGGGGGCATTACTAGTGTGTGTACCTTGTCCGGACACTAAAGAGGACCTAGACCCTCATGCTACATCCTGAAAGGGGCATCACTTGTGGATAAGACTTCGCTTGGGACTCAGAGATGACTTAATCTGCAATTCCAAAAAACAGTCTCAAAATATATGTAGGAATCGAAGCACCATTCAATGGCCTATTGATCCTCAAATGGTAGCTTGGGGTGATGCTTTATTTTCCATATCCCAGAGTGACTCCTATATTGTATTCATTCAGGGAGAGTGGACTGTGTTAATGCCTATGTCGTCTTTTCCCTGGCTGGTTATTCATTAAGGAATAAGATCTTGCATGTTTATTAACTGGTCTTCTTGTCACTCTTCTGATGACTATTTTGTAATCAAGACAGAATTTAAAAATTCATAGATTAAAACAATAGAGACTTTTAGCAATGGTTTCTGATATTTTGAGAGTTTTATTTTCCTTCGAAAATGAAAGTGTGAAGATGCTAAGCTCCTTGAGTAGAATATCTGGGCTTCATGGAAACTTAGAGCTGTTAGGTACTTTACGGGGAATGTAGACCAGGTACCTTATTTTATAGATAAGGACCGTGAGGCTCAGAGAAGTTTAGTGACTTGTAGAAGATCCCCCTTCTACAGTGAGTTGCGGAGCCTGGACTCATGCAACACTGCTAACTGACAGCAAAAATCCAATTATCACTCCATGCCCCTACATTTCTTACATTATACAGTTGAGAGGAAGGAGCACATCTGTAGGATCTGGCTATAATAGGTACCATGTAAAACTTTTAGGTCCACTGGGCCCAGAGCTACACTTGGAGACACATGTTAAACGTAACAACCAGCAGGCACTATGGCTCAACCCTCTATAATCCTAGTTCTTTGGGAGGTCAAGGCAGGAAGATGACCTGATCACAGGAGTTTGGGCCTGCAGTGAGCTATGATTGAGTCACTGCAGTATAACTTGGATGACAGAGTGAAAAAAAAAAGGCCAGAAAGAATAAAGCACAATCATCAGCTATTGAAGAAGCTGAATTCTGACCCAGATCACAGGCATTAGCATCTATGTTAGTTACCTTTGCTGAATAATTCTCTCAACTCAGCTCTCTGAAGAAACTTCCCGAAACTATCAAAGATGTCATGTGTTTGGGCCCTCATGAAAACGGTAGAAATGGAACATGGTCACAGCTGCTGTGCCGAAGGAAGAGAATGATGCAGTTCATTGGTACAAAACATGACTGTAGCTCAGCACGAAGACTTGGTCTTTATTAGAGAAGCCAAAGTGTTTCCAATTGAGGCTCCCTGGGCTTTAATTGGTTTTCAGGAAAATTAGATGTCATTGAAGCAGAAGGTTAATGTCTGTCACAGTCTGGGTTTTTTGGAATAACTTTCTTCCCAGCATGTGTGTTTTAATCATAAAAGGGGCTGTTTGGTTTCTGTGTACTCAGTGGGATTACAATTGCCTCACTAGATGCTTACAACAAATATTTAAGAAATCCATAACATCTACTGTTTATAACAAGAATAAATCTTCACATTTAAGATATATTGACCATTCCAACAAAACATATTTTTTAAACAAACTCTCATGAACTGACAAAACTCCCCATCATTAAAAAAAAAATTAAACATGGCTAAGACATATCTTATGAGACTTACAACTATAGATCAAATTTGTTGGTAACTTTGTCCCTGGCACACTACCACCTTTTTTTTTTGAGACAGAGTTTCACTATGTCACCCTTGGTAGAGTGCTGCAGCATCACAGCTCACAGCAACCTCGAACTCTTGGGCTTAAGTGATTCTCCTACCTCAGCCTCCTGAGTAGCTGGGACTACAGACACCCACCACAATGCCCAGCAATATTGTGATTGCAGTTGTCATTGCTGTTTAGAAGGCCTGGGATGGACTCGAACCTGCTAGCTTCAGTGTATGTGGCCGGCACCCTCCTTACTGAGCTACGGGCACTAAGCTCACACTACCACCTTTAAACAAAAATATTTTTGCTATAATGTGATGTACTCAGGTATACCTAATAATTTATTGAAGACCTATCGGACACCAAATTCACTGGTAGAAGATTCTTCATACATTATTTTACTTAACCTTTGGGGCAATCTTCTCATATTCTCACCTTTGTTAAATAGTTTGTTAAATTTAATAAGTGAGTATGAGGAGGGCCAAGAATAAGTGAAAAGAATAAACAAAATGTCTTTGAATTAGAAACACAAAATTGCTAATAATTTCACTTAATTGCACTGTATTTCATGTAGCCACAGTTACAGGTACCTAAAAAAAAAGCTATGACAAAAAGTCTGCTATCTAAAAAAGTCAAAAGAAGGGTGAGCTGATAGTATACAATGGTGGCCCCTGGAATATGCAATATCTCTCTTGTGTTAACAAATACCCTTTGATTAAGAGCAGACCTTGTCTGCTACATGTGATTCTGAACTCTACATGTGGATCTGAAATTGCCGGCATCTCTGTTGAACTATGCTGAGACCATGAAAATGGTTCTTTACAGACTTTAGATAAAGAGCCATTTTGGGAATCCGATGATAGCTGTTTATCCCTGCTTCCCCAGAAAAAATAAAATTGTAATAAAAATTTTTAATCAGTATCAGTTTATTACTGATCTTCTATTTTTGTTTTAATTTCAATACAGCAATTCATTTTCTGTGACCAAAAGGCAACTCAAATTTTGGAAGAAGGCCTTTGGAAATTTTAGAATCCAAATCTAAAATAAATCTTGAGATTTCTTCTTCCTAGATTGCACTGATGTTACAGCTGCCTCACGTAATACCTGTGCTTCCTCTGGGAGCCTTTTTGGTGAAAACACCAATATATTTACAATAGCATTGAGAATGGTAATTGGACCAAGTGTCCAGGAATAAAGTGATAGTGGACTGATCACTCTTCCAGAGGGCCAGTTTCAATGACTGCAAAGGGGAAGATAATGTGAATCAGCCACAATGCTAATTTAAGACAGTTTCTCTAGTGAACATGTCTCTTGAAGAAACAAGTTGTCTATTAGTGTAGGAATAAGACATTGTAAAATTTCTCGTATATATCGAGAAACCATAAAAGTTTTATGGTACATCATATGAAATAATTTCTAAATGTGTGAGTTCCAATTTGCCTTTGTTGAAGAGGATTTCTAAAAAAAATTTATGGGGCGCAAGTGTTTTTTGTTATGAATATGAATGAATTGTGTCATGCTGAAGTCAGGACTTTCAGTGTGCCCATCACCAGAATAATGTATGTTGTATCTGATAGGAAACATGTAACTTTGAGTGATTCATGTGACCTCTGAACCCAACTGTCCCCAGCCTCTGAGATGCAGATAAAAACAAGCATCTTTATTTACCTCTAGATTTATCAAATGGCATTAAGTATCCATGATGACAAAGACTATATTTTTGGTAGTCATGGTAGCTAGTGCTGTGAAGACCATCAAAACATAAACCATGGACTTGATAATCTCATCAAAAAATACATTGGAGACACAAGAAACAAATACAAGAGAATATAAATATACTTAAATTATGTAATATAGCCTATGAATGTTATAGGAGTTAATTTGAATCAGGAAGTCAATAATGTAATTACTATAGTCTTCCTATTGTGTAGATGTATTTAAATAGGCACAAATTAAGATAAAGATGGACATTTAAGATATGAGCAGATGCCTGTATACCTGAAATAACTTGGCAAGTCTGTATAGAAGGGAAGGACACATCTGGGGCCTGAACTAGAGTGTGATGAGCTGCTCATTTGTATAGTCTGGAGGAATCAGCAGGCAGAGAGCTATGGAAACCTGATAGAGAAAAACAAGCAGATAATCAACTCAGATACTTTTTAGGTATAAGAAGAAATGGAAAATTTTCCAGAATAGAAGCAATGGTATGTATCTCAAAGAAATAATTTTAAAAATTAAAATTAATAAAGTAAATATAATTCTATCATGTGAACAAAAAAAATAATGGACTTGAAACTATGTTCATCAAATGTGAACATCACCCATTGTCATATTGACTTTACATTTTATACATCATAAAATGATTCAACTTTTACATTCATTTCAAAATTTATATGCAGTATATTTGAGATAAAAAAACCAAACTGGTTTTTCAACTGTCACACACTCACCACTCAATACATTACCTCATCTTTGGTCACCAAAATATGTTTGAAATTTTTCCAAACACCAAGTAGTTCTTCAACAGATAATGCCTCGGTGTCTTATAATTCAATTCAATTCTGAACCTCTATTTGGAGGTAGTGTCAAGTCCTGTAGGTGTAGGGCTCAGTCCCACAAGACTGACCTTCACTTCAGATGTCAACTCCAAGACCCAGGTTGTGAACTGTACTTCCCACGAACTGCTATAAATTGAAGATTGTGGTTACTCCCTCCTTGGGTTAGGTTAATTTGTTAGAGTGGTTGACAGAACTTGAGGAAACTTTATCTACACTTACATGTTACTTATAAAAGATATTACAGAGGACACTGATGCCTAGTCTGATGGAAACAATATATGGGGAGGTATGTGGGAAGGGGTGTGGACCTTCTATGCCTTCTCTGGCTGCGCCAATCTCAGAAACCTCCATGTGTTCAGCGCCCCAGAAGCTCTCCAGACCCTGTCCTGGTGGGTTTTTACAGCAATGTCATTATGTTGATTACATCACTGTCATTGGTGATCAATTAAACTTTCAGTTCCTGTCTTCTTTCTGGAGAATAAGGGATAGGACTAGGAGTTCTAACCCTCTAATCACATAGCTTGTTTCCCTGGCAATCAGCTCCCATCCTGAGGTAACTCAGAAGGTTCTCCAAGAGTTATCTCATTAGGGCAAAAGATACTCCTATCACTCAGGAAATTCCAAAGGATTTAAGAGCTCCATGTAAGTCACTCCTATCACCAAGGAAATTGCAAAGTTCTTAGGAATTTTGGGTCAGCATTAGAGTAAAAGGCCAAATACTAGAACAAGAAATTATCCTAGTGTTTCTATCTGCAAGGGATTTAGGATCTGTGGCAGAGGAAGCAGGGACAGAGACCAAATATATATTTCTTAGTATATTACTCAGTTATATAGTTTTATTTCCCACAGAGCCATATGTTCCATAAACCTATAGATTCCAGGTTTTTTTTTTTTTAACCATGGGAAGTTCTAGACAGGCAGGAACATTTTAGTAAATGTATTTCATTAACGAGGTCTCTTTTGCAGCCCAAATCACTTTGTTTGCCAGAAGATCTACCACTATTATGTTTACAAGGCAATGAGACAGCCAATATGCTTTCCTTCTTTGAGGCAGCACCCCAATTCCACAATGGAAGTGAGGGGCAAGCAGACCTATTACTTAGACATTTCTTCCTAGATATTCTAGCACCGTATTTTAATGTATTTTATGATACAGACAGTTTAGTATTTAATGTATTTTAATGTATCATGTCTAAAATGAGCTCAATAAGCAACTGCCACTTTGAATAATAATTGGATAACTTATTACTGCCACTTTTGGATAACAATTTTACACAGTACAAATTCATGGAGAAAACGTTCAGAACCATTACTGCTGCTAATTGAGGACCATTTAAATCTTTTTCAGATAATAGATTTGTTAGCTCCTATAGAGTGGAAGCATATTACAGATTCATAGTGTAAGTGGTTAAATTAAAACACTTTTATTTCAGTGAAAACTCATATAAGACCTATGAAAAACTGTAATCTTTATGCTTTTAATAAAACACAATTTCTGTAGTATTATATATAGTACTGACTCTATTCTGGAACACTATGTATAAGTGAGTTTTGAATTGAAGCCAGTGGAGGAAGTCTGTGAAAAATCAATTCAAGTGATTTTCATTATTGTAGAAGCATTGAGTTTTATAGTGGTTGACGCTCTTTTTAATTGGATTGGATTGGATTCAGGAAGCAGACCAATTACCCACATTCCATATCCCACACTACTATTCCAAAAGTTGGTTAAAAACAAAAAAGTTTCAGAAACTCCTCAATAAATGATATGAAGATCATGCCAATTGTATGTTGACTAACTAGTTAGAGGGTTATGTTTCAAAAACGAAATGAGTAAAATGTTGAAATTCAAATGATTCTAATAGCAATCAGATAAAATGCAGAATATTTATAAAACATAAATTAGGGGCTCCTTATGGTAATAATTAAGGATGGTAGCAATTTCAAACATCCGCTTTTCAAGGCCACATAGCTTGGCCTGGGAAGCACACCCAGCAATTTGATTCCAGAGTCCATGCTCTATTGGCTCCATTGACCCTTCAAATATCACTCAATGTTCACATAAGATTAGGCACATAACATACACAGTAAGTCCTCACTCAGCATTGTTAACATATTGCCGCACCAAGGATTCTGTCTGCCTGTGATCAACGATTTCACTTTTATTTACTGAGAAGTCAGCAATTCCAGAGAACAGCGAGGATATCTCCCCTCTCTGTTCTCCTGTTCTACTCTTCTGTTTCCCTTTGTTACTTTTATCAGCAATGTTATTATTCATCATACTATATGTTAAACTGATTTTTCTTCACAGGGTTACACAATATACCCCTATCTTAAAGCGGTTATCTCTTCAAAGCATTTCTACTCTGGACTAAATTTACAGTTCATCAACACTTCACTGGGAGCACAGAGTGCCCTGGGTCCTAGACTGGTACCGTGGAGTCGAGTTCCCCAACTTACCTATGACAGTAGGCCTTGGAAGTGAATAAATGATCCCCAGATGTCAGCCTGTAGGCTCACCTGGTCTTGTTAGGACCTGATAAGCAGTGCCCTGCGTGAAATGGCCATTCAAGTGAACAGTGGCTGCTAACAAATAGGTTTTTGAAACCATGACTTAGAGTGAAATGACATCGTGTGTGCTGTAGGAACTTAAGCATTGTGTATATATCAATTAGTCAATGGTGAAATAGGGTTTGTTATACAGTTCATTTCTTCTTTCTTTTTTTAGAGACAGAGTCTCTCTCTTTGTTTTTTTTTTTTGTAGAGAGGCAGAGTCTCACTTTGTTGCCCTCAGTAGAGTGCCGTGGCATCACACAGTTCACAGCAACCTCCGATTCCTGGGCCTAGGCGATTCTCTTGCCTCAGCCTCCCGAGTAGCTAAGACTACAGGCACCTGCCACAATGCCTGGCTATTTTTTGTTGCAGTTTGGCCGGGGCCGGGTTCAAACTCTCCACACTTGGTATATGTATATATATATATTTTTGCCTAAAGTCACAGTTTCCAAGAACCTGTCGACAATGTTAAGTGTGGACATATTGCACTCCTGTGAGATTGAGACTAATAATCTCTATTTGAGAGAAGATAAATTTGAGTCTCAAAGGATTTCTGCAAAATAGCCAAGGTTTCTTATTTCTATATAGTTGAGGTAGAACTTAAACCCAGGTCTTTCTGGTGCCAAGCACCATTTTCCTTTCAATTTGCCTTTTGTCAATTATCTACCTTTAATTAATACATGTGATCATAATATAGGCTGAGTTATCTCTGCATGTTACAATCTACATAAAATACTCTTAATGCCACATCTGGTAGAAAGTCCAGCAACCTTCTCAAGATTTATGCAAACTTCAGGTATTCTGTTTCTGAATTCACAAGTTCTCTAAATTTGTTTTTCTCTTTGCAGCATCTACCAGCTTCTTGCTGCCTCATGAGGCATACAGTACCATTTCTTGATTTTCCTTATGACCACAAAAGAAAATAGCAAAAACAATACTTGCAAAGACCTTTCTTACATGGAAAACGTATTGTCTGCTTTTGAAAAAGTCAGGGATGTCGTTACAAACAGCAAAGAAAATAGCAGAGGTCAATCTCAATCAACGTTACTACCAGCTTGCTCATATATATATACTTGTCTCTATTTCAGCTATTTTCTGATGTTTTTCCTCTCAAGAATAACAAATAAACACCAAACTTCTACAAATGTTATATGGGTCTCCCAGTTCTCTGCAGCTTTGCCATTCTGTGGTATGTAATCCACACTTTCCAAGCCTGCCTGAGTGCATTCACAGACAAGGCCATCCTCTACCTTGGCCTCTGACTGTGTGCAGAGTGGGAGTTAGGTTATGTGGTTCTGGTTGGGTAAACCCTAGGCATTGGTTTGTAGGGTGTGTTTTACAACCTCTCTCTAAAAAACTGGGAATGGAACGTTTAGAAAAGTTAAATAACTTTCCAAAAATTACAGATACTGAGGATTAAATGAAGATTCATACTTTTTGGTCTGTTGTATCACAAATCAGACTAAAGTTGGGTTTGAACTTCTCCAAGACAGTTTTCTTAAATGTAACATAGGAATTCATGTTACCTAATTTGCTAGCTGAACCAAGCTCATTTCTTGCTCGTTTTTTATTAGTGCTTAGAAGCGTAGCTCTATCTTGCTCTTGGTTCTACCTTTTGAACATGAAGTTCCTATCCTTGTACCCCAGATGGAAATTACCTAGCCAGGTCCAGATACCAGACTTACAGGCTCCAAGGCATCCTGTGTGCTTGGCTCTTCACGTCCTTTCTGTTGGAGATACTACAACCGAATTAAATTTGTGGACTCCTAAGATTCAGGCTGCCCTACTGGTAGAGATTTAAGTAAATAGGCAAGTAGCAGCAGGAATGTTTAACAAAAGAATAAGGAGACTGGAGCAACCATGTGAAGAAAAGCAGCGATGACATAGCACAAAACTTCAGCTCCTGGACCTAAAACCTCCATTTCAATACTTAGGAAGCCAACCAGGCCACCTTCCTCCTTATATGGTCTGTCAGGTGTCCTGTTTCCTTTCACTAGATCTCCCTCTTCTGCTTATTTATGCTGGTTTGACTGGATGGCAGCTGTCATTGCAATGAAATGATCCTAAGATAAAGGTCACTGTGAAGTTCAAATGAAATTAGACAAGAAAATAGGTCTAAATGTGCTTAGTACATGTCTAGAAAAATGATAGTTATTAAAGAGTAAATGTTTAGTTACTGTTATTTTAATCTTATCACAATTAAAATTTCCCTGAGGTCAGTCTACTTGTTTCAGGACAAAGGTCCTAATATTCTACAAGATTTAATTTAGTCACACATTTTTAATTTTAAAAGAAAACTATAAAATATGTTATAATGCATTGTAAGTACAAATTATAGTACATTTATTGTATGAATTCATTTTCATAATACATTTAATTTTTTGTGTGTCAGTGCTTGTCCAGCATAGTACAATTGAAATGATCACATTGGGATCATCAGATTTTTGAATTACTGATAATGTGCTTTTTCATTTCACCAGCTTTTTTGAAATGGAAAATGAATATGGGAGGAGAATTTTCGAATATCTACAGCTTTTTTTCTGTTAAAGTGCTGAAGGAATAAGGTAGATAATTGGCAGAAGGCAAATTGAAATATACTTACTTTTTGAAAGTTGGATTTTGGTTTGTATAATTATATCAGTTGAAGGACAATTAAAGACTAAAAGGAATAGTGACTTTACTATAAAGATACACATAGTCCGAAGATTGAAAGTCTCCATGAGGAAAGGCTATTTAAATGTAAATACATTTAAATTACATAAAACTAAAAATCCATTTCCTTAGTTATGCAAGCCACATTTTAAGTACTCAGTACCTTGCTACCATATTGGATAAATATAGAACATTTCCATCACCTTGGGAGGTCTATGGGACAGCAGTGCAGAGGAATAGAATTCCCTCCAAGTTTTTCTTTCTGCTTTTAGGTGTTCTACTCTCTAAAATCTTCTGCCTTTATCTCACTCACTGGCAAAATGTTCACTATAATGACCAGTTAGCTTTTTGTTAAATTTAAGAGAGAAGGTAGTAGGACTCTGTTTTTTCTGTTTTTTTTTTTTTTTTAAATACAACAACCTCTTTAAATTGTGAAACCACTGCCTTTAACCAGAAGCATGAGGAATTGACCAGGCCTAATTGACAAGGGTCCTTATATTCCTATTTCAGTTGTTGGTCCAAGATGTATGCATGTGCTCAAAGTAGGACCATAGGCCCTCCATGAGTTTATAATATTCCAATATTGGAGCAAGATAAGTCTCTCTTGCTTTTATGTGGGTCAAATTGTCCATGGAACTGGCAGAGGCCATCTTGGTGCCACAAGGAGAAAGCCTACCTGAGGATGAAGCTAGGCAGACACTAACAATGCCAGGAGATGCAGAGCACCCTCCCGAAATCTCAATGTCAAAGAAAGCCTATTCCTCTAATTGAATGCAGTTTACTATTGTTTGCAATCAAAGTATTTCTGCTTAACATCTGGATATTTTGTACATTTTATAGGCTTAAAAGATAAATCCAAGGACGCATTAAAAGATAAATCCAAGGACGGATGATTAAATTTGAGAACTCATCCTAGAAAAATTGCTACATACCTCATTGCTGAATAGCACTACAGTCACCTTTTAAGTCCTCCACTGGGAAGCCAGGCACTGATTTCAGGGCCTCATCCACCCTTCAAAGCACTTTTGGAATTCATTTTCTGGAATGGCCATCAACTCTGTTGTGAAGTGAGGTCTGACAATTAAGTCCATAAGCTCGTCCTAGAAAAAGTGCTTTGAAAGGTGGGTGGGCACTGGTGTTGGTACATATGAGATCTCACAATTAAGTTCTCAAACTTGCCACTTATGCTGTCAGTACTGTACAAATAACTCAGTAAGGTTTTGTAATCTTGGTCTTCTAGTTGTGCTCATGTTGCCGTGTGGCAGTGTCTCGCTGAGTGGTATTCATTATTGTTGTATGTTTTTGTGTGCCATCTTGAGAATGCTGGAGATTTAATAGAACAATGAACAAACATTACATTTCTTGTTAAACTTGGCAAGTGTGAAAGTGAAATCAGGGATATATGTTAGTCTAAATTTATGCCATGAAGAAAATGACAGAGTACAAATGGATTAAATGTTTTTTCTGAGAGGAAGAGAAAGCATCAAGGATAAAGAGAGGTCAGGATAGCTGGTAACAAGCAGAACTGAGGAAAACGTTCCAAAATTTCCTTGAATTATGCATCCATATTGTCAGCTGACTGTGAGAAGCATGGCAGACCAAGTAAACATCAATAGAGAAACAGGAAAATCTTAACTGAAAATCTTGGCACGGGAAAGGTGTGGCTCTTACATCATGACAATGCTCCACTTTACATGTCACCATCTGTGAGGGAGTTTTTAGCCAGTAAACAAATAACTGTATCGGAACAACCTCCCTACTCACTTGGTCTGGCCTCTAGTGACTTTTTTCTTTATAGGAAGATAAAGGAAATATAGAAAGGAAGACATTTTGATGACATTCAGGACATCAAGAGTATACAATGGCAGCTTTGATTGATTAGGTAACAATTAATTGGATGGATTTAGTAAGGGCCTTAAAGATTTGTTGTTATCATTTTGTAATTTAAAACATTAAGGGTGAGTGGTGCCTGTGGCTCAGCGAGTAGGGTGCTGGCCCCATATACCAAAGGTGGCGGGTTCAAACAGGGCCTCGGCTGAACTGCAAAACTGAAAAATAGCCGGGCGTTGTGGCCGGCGCCTGTAGTCCCAGCTACTCAGGAGGCTGAGGCAAGAGAATCACCTAAGCCCAGGAGTTGGAGGCTGATGTGAGCTGTGTGATGCCACTGCACTCTACCAAGGGCGATAAAGTGAGACTCCGTCTCTACAAAAAAAAAACAAAACAAAAAACAAACATTAAGGGCTATAAATCCCAAATATGCAAGTAAATTTAAAATGCAACTTCAGAATAAAATTATAATTGACAATAATAAAAACACCTTAGTGGTCGACATGATGAAACAGTAAGAAATTTCTGAAAAATATAGAAAATCCTTTTACTTAA
The DNA here is from genome assembly GCA_963573935.1 of Arctocebus calabarensis. NCBI lineage: Eukaryota > Metazoa > Chordata > Mammalia > Primates > Lorisidae > Arctocebus > Arctocebus calabarensis. The sequence goes on along the minus strand of CAUYON010178218.1, from coordinate 16,032 downwards.
AAAATGGAAGCTATGTGTATTATAAGTCAATCCCCACATACAGTCTCCTGATTATCCACACATGAGTTTGTCAGAAGGCAAGTGATGGCGGTAATATTGCTTTTAATGAAAGTCTGTTTTTATGAGTTTTCAGATGCCATTCCAAAGCTGATGTTGTGTACTATTGTACCCTGGGGAGCTCCACATTCAGAATGAACTCATATGTTCTATGACCTTGGGCCAAATAATATCTTAAAGAAGTAATCAGTATAACATTTCAGAAATTGAGGTGACCAAAGTCTGCCTGTCTCAGTCTCTCAGGATTTGATATGCTGAGTGGAGGGGAATTTGCTTTCCATTCAAAGAGAAGGTCATAGAAAGTATTCATGTGCCTCCACTTCTGAAAGTGATATAGAAAAAGGAAATGAAAAATTGGGCTTAAAAGGAATTCTTAAAAATTTATCTTCATTTTCCCAGCTCTGATCCTTGATATCTAAAAAGGGTGTTCCAGTGGAGAGGCCATGATATAAACTATTTAGACAATCATTTGAACAAATGCCCTAACAACAGCAGAAAACATGCCAGAGTTTTATAGAATCTTGGCTTGTAATCAAGTAGATGGTCTTTAAGAGGGAAGGTTAGGTCATGGAACATACTGGAGCCAAGAATAAAAATTGTACTTTTTGCTCCAGCATTGATTCGTTCAGATATGAATGATGTTTTCAGACAGATTTCTTTAGGGTAGGAAGCAATGTTTTATGACTTGGATAGGCTTGATGAATGTTATCGAGTAACTAGATTGTTTATGGGTTGCTAGTGAACAGTGAATCAAATTATTGAATAAAAATGAAGATAGAAATATCTAAATATAAAATTGTAACAATATCCAGCTATCTAGAATCCCCTGGTAGTTATATAGCAGTTAAAATGTCAGAAATTGCACATTAGAATATGTACATGTGGAATTCTCAAAGTGATGCCATTTCATGCAAAGATGTTTTGGGAGTTGCCAGTTTAGCAAGACTTTACATTTTGTGTGAAGAGTGAATATGAATTATTTGATCTGATATTAGTATTTTAAGAAACATAATATCTGAATATTGAAACATAGTTCTATTAACAGTTGGAGCCAGCCAACAAGGTACAAATTTATTTTCTGTAGTGCAGCCCACATAAAGAAAAGCAGGAAGGCAGTAAGGACAAAAAAAGATTACTGAGAGCTCCTCCACATTGTGTTCTAATTTCTTTGTACCTGAGAGAGTCGAAAAGAGTTTTGGCCTTTGAAGATCCAGAAATTTGGGCAAGCCAAATATTCATCAGAATTAATACACTGTCACATTCCAAACTGAAGAACATTGTTTTTTTCCCCCTACATGAACTGATATTAGGGAAAGCATTAAATTGAAAATGTTAGCATATAAGAATCATATCCAGAATATCATATTAAATTGTGTCTATACTTGTATGCAAATGCTTGATAATCCCTGTTTTTGAGCAAAAAATAAGGCAACAGGCAAGATTCTCAAAGTAAATGAGTCAATGGTAAAGGGGAATACAGAGGCCCCTTTCTGGTACACACAAGTGACATCATTGCCACATATTGTTTCACATACACCAACCCTGAACAGAAAAGCAGATGGATTTAGAAGATCCAGCATACCAATGATTATGCCAGGAATGTCAAAATATTTGCTCTTAAATTCAAATATACTTTATTATGGCATGGGAAGAATAAAGTAAGAATAAATGTAGCATTGACAAAATTTCAGTGAACATAGAACCATCATTAATAAGTTGTCACTATATACCAGACACTGTATTATTGTGTAGTCTCTCTCTTTCTCTCTCTCTCACAAACACACACCCATATATATTTGTATATAATTATTATGCAATTCCAGCAGGCACACAGGAGTTTGGGAGCATTTTTCTCTCTTTGAAGAAATGGAGAAACACAGGCACAAACAAGTACAGAAACTTTCCAGGTTCACGCAGCTGATGCATAACACAGCCTGCTTCCTCAGATAGGAGAGGCTTCGGTCTTCTCTCTAGGACAGTGATTTTCAACTGGTGTGCCCAGGCACACTGGTGTGCCATGAGGGGATCTTATGTGAGCCGCAAAAATTTTTAAAGATCATTACTTAAATTATTTTTGAAAGCAGTTGAAAGCACAGTTAAGTATATTCTTTTCTTTTGTTTTTTACTCTTTTTTTGAGCAACATAATTTAAGAATACCACAGAAGTTTAATTATAGGTTCAAGTGTGCCATGTTATAAAAAGGTTGAAAAACACTGCCATCGAAGAGCAGTGAAGGTCCTGGAAATTTCGACCCATTCTTCCTCTAGATCCTGGCTCCCTCCTCTTCAAGGGGTCTGAGTCCTTTTTCCTACCCCTCAACCTTAGATTAGCTCTAAGAAATTCTTTGGCCACTCTCCCCACGTGTCTCCCATCTGTCCCTTCCTTACCCTTGCTCAAAATGTGAGCTGCTCTTTCTCTTAAGCCACCCTCCCTCCTAAATGTTCCCACCATGCTCTCTCTAGCACGCCATTCCAGCCTAATCAGCTCCCTCCACATCTCCTACTTCACAGCACCTTGACTTAACTGAACCTTCTTCACTGACACTGTCCACCCTCAGCAGTTTCAACAGGATGCTGCTCAAGGTTGGAGCTTCTTGATGCAGGAGAGACCACTGTCCTCAGTCCTCAAGGCAGGTCCAGCCCCTCCCTGCTCCTATGTAACAGCTCTTCTCCCTTGAAGCACATAACATCCAGCTGTGTGTCCCCGTGCTGCTTCCTTCTCACACTCCCTTGCTTTTGTCAGCGTCTTTGAAGTTTTTTCCTTACACTCAAGTTCAACCTTCAACTTAGGTGATATTTATTTCTAGTACACAGGGGTTGTCAAATTACATTATTAATCAATCTGCAGTGTTTATTATTAATAAATTGTGTGAGATACACTCATAGCTCATGATGAGAAAACTATGTGTCTTGAGACCCAAACTGAGAACAATGAGGACATCCTTCCAATACTACAGCCTCTCAGTTGTGTGATCTTGTCCATCTCTAAACTGTCAGTTGTGCACGTCCACAGTCAAGTCCTAGATGTGCTAGAACTCTGAAATATTCAATTACAATCTCTCTCTCTCACACACACACCACACTTCTTATTCCAAACCACTGCTCCTCCAGACATGACTAACCACTCCCCCACTGTTCCTTCTGATTTGCATGGTAATGTTTGAATTGGTTTACTGTGATAGTACCCCTTTCTCAACATCCCCAATTCCCCACTACTTTGTCTTTATCTTCTTGGAAAAAAAAAAAAACTCCACATCACAATCTACCGCCCCATCCTCTGATTTCCTCCCACACAAACAACTCTCTTAAAGATGGAGAAACTTTAAAGTTCATTTCAAAGGCATAGTTGCCAAACTCAATTGAAACATTATCTGTTATTTCTACATTTTCCTGGGCAACTTTCTCTTTCATTTCCCATAGAGCATATTTCAAGCCTTTTATCTTATGTTTCAATTTCCTTCACAACATCACTATCCGAAAATATAATACATTTATTTTGTATTATTTATTAGACATCTGTTACATGCCAGGCAAAGGGTGCTAGGTACCACGGAAGAACAGAGTAAAGTGGGTGGCTTTATATGTTGCCTTTCACTTCTGCCTTTATTCCTAAGAACACTCACCTATTTCTGTACCCACCTTGCCTAGGAGGAAGAGGTATCCTCTTGTATGCCTAACCATTCCACCTGAACTCTGTTAGATCAGCCATTAGCTCAGTTAGCTTATTCGTCTCTCCTATGGCAAATTCTTCATCCTACTGGCACTTTCTCAGAATCACTTAGACTTACTTATTTCTGTCTTGTCTTTAACCAACAAATACCACCACCCCCAACCATCATATCTGCTGCTAAGTATTTACCTAAATGTCCTACAGCCTTCGGACTCACAATAGATTTGTCCACACTTCCCTCCAGGCTCATATAAATTTTCTTTCTAGTTTCCTGATGGTGGCATTTTCCTCATTAACCTATTGAAATAGTTCTTGTTAGGATCAACAAGGACAGGACACTTATTTTCTTAAGTCTTTGGACATTATGGACCTTCTTCTTTGCCTCTGCAGTGCCACAATCTCCAGACCTTTTTCACCTCTCCTGTACAGTCAGTTACTTCTGTGCCCATTATGACATGTGGTATTCCCCTTTGTTCTTTCTTCTTCTCTTTTTATAATTTATATGTTCCCTGATTGATGTCATTTACTCTCTCAAATCCAAATACATGTTTTATTTGTGTGACTCCCCAGTGACTAAGTTCCTATGGACAGAGACCATGCACGTTCACTGATTTAGGACTGACAGTGACACCTATCACAGAGTGCCTGGCCAACCAGTGCCCAGTGAAATAATGAAAAATACATACACACACAGACTTCAAATGATACAGGAAGCTGTAGCCAAGTGGACTTGTGGAACCTAGAGTGTATTCTTCCCCTCAGTACTCACCAGGGCTGGGCATGGTGGCTCACACAGGTAATCCTAATGTGTGGGAGCCTGAGGCTTGCTTGAGGCCATGAGTTAGAGTTTATAGTGAGCTACGATCACACCATTGCACTCCAGCCTGGGCAACAGAGTTAGACTCTGTCTCTAAAAACTAAATAAATACAAATAAATAAATTAGGAAATAGGGTCAGAGAGTTATAAAAGGGAAAAGTGGACCACAGAGATAGGGTAATTTGGGAAGGAAGCCTGTTGATGACATTCACTTTTAAGAAATGATTGAAATGAGAAAAAGTCTAGAGGCTATTGAGGGAAAAACATTCCAAGAGGAGGAGATATTACATACAGTTAGGTGGGAAAGCCTTGGTAGCATTCAAGAAGTAGCAATAAGGACAAAGTGGTTGGGGGTGAATGTTGGATTCTGGGTAGATTACGGGAGGCAGTGACACCGCATGGCTCCCACTAGAACAACTAGTCAAAAAAAGTGTAGAAATTGTAAATATAGCAGTTTTAAAGATATCAGAGAGATGTGGTACATGATTAGATAGGCTACAATTGGAGATGGGATGGCTCTCTATTTCCTGCACTGGGAGGTGGGTTGCTATACAGACTTGCCGTACATGGGGGTGCATTACTAGGGGAAGGAGAAGACAATAGAGCCTACATTTTAAGTAGCTTCATTGAGACCTACCTCAAATACCATGTAATTTTCCATTATAAATTTATAATTCAACAATGCCTGGTTAATTTTTTTATTTTTAATAGAGATTGAGTCTTGCTCTAGTTCAGGTAGGTCTCAAATTCCTGAGCTCAAGGGATCCTCCCACTTTGGCCTCTTAGAGTGCTAGGATTAGGGGCATGAACTACTGTGTCCAGCTGAAATGTTTGTTATTTAAGTCACCCAGTCTATGGTAATTGTTATATCAGCTTGAGCTGACTAAGATAAATATGCTGAGAAAGAGAAGGACCATGGAGTAAAATTCCATAACTAGATCTCAAGGTTTAGATATGAACAACAAAGATCCAGAATCCAGAAGCTCCTCATGGATTGAGGAATGTAGATGGGAGCCAGACCCTAAGGCAGAATGTGTTGGTCTTAAGACCTCCTTTCTGGTGCTTTCCATGAATGTGCCATCAAGAGTGCAGGTCTGATAGAATGACTGGAGCCACAGGGACACTTGACTCATGATATGTGCGAGAGATGGGCTTCAGAGAATCATGGTTGTTTTTATGATTGGTACTTGTGGACCAAACAGGCACACAGATACAGAACACAGCAGTTTTCTCCCTAAGTCTGCCAAATATACCTTCTACAAGCCAGGTATGTGAAGACTCTACATTTGAGGGTGTCTTTAAAAAAACACAATACATAGCTTGTACATAATTTTAGAATTCATAACAAATTATACTCAAGGTAATCCATTTTCTCTAGTGTAACAGCTTTTCATTTTCAATGTCAATTTACTTTTAAATGATATTCACATTTTGTGCCAGTTGGTATTCAGACTTTATATTGCTTGATATGATTTTTTAAGTGTATAATCACTTTCTTAAATTCTCTGTTTATATACTTTTGGGCAAAATGATATAACATAAATTATATTAGAGATAGAAGAATTAAAATCCACAAAATATCAAGTAACTTACTAATATTTCAGTATTTAACTATATAGTTGGTAGCTCCAAGTAATTTATCATAGTTTCTTTGCAATCATATTGATGTCACAGTTTGTTTAAGGCTTAATGATGATTAAGAATATTTAGTGAATTCATGCACAATTTAGTAAATGGACTTAACATTTTAGCTGCCTATGTGCAAAGACTCATAATGTTATCAATTTGAATGACTTAAGAATTAAAATATAATATTTTAATCTTATAGCATTAATTTTTTCTCATGGATTATTGGTTAGGCTACCAAATGCTTTAAATAAAAACATTATGAATTTTAAATATTTATACATGAGATTGTGGAGGATGGCTGTATTAGGGTAAATTTTTAGATTTTTGATTAGGGGTTCCTTTTTAAGGATAAAATTGTTCTTGTATGGTGTGAGGATTATGAGGTGGCAAGAATCCCTCAGCTTGGGAGGTGTGGTCAAAAAACTGCTTCTTCTCCCTTCCTAAATCAATAGTTCTTTCTCCTTGCTCCTTCTGCCAGAAATCACATAGCTTCTGTATATCTTTTTCCTGAAAGCACATAGCCATTAACTTTCTCTCCCTAAACTTAATCTTTACCTAATGTACTATTACTTCCCCCTCAACCTTATAAGATGAAAATATTCCCTCTCACTTTCCTAAAATATTCCTGCTCTGTTTCCCTGCTGATTCGCAACATTGTTAGTATAGCAACCTAATTTAGGCACTGTATAAATAAAGCTGTTCACACAGTTTGGTGCTGGCTGCAGCCAACAGCAGTGCCAGACCTCCCAGCCCCATCACTTTTGTCTCTTGTGTGTCTTATTTTCTCATTCCCCACCATTCTTACTCCAGTTTGTTTACTCTTCATGCTGGTTTGCAAAATTCTTGGTTAGGAGTGTCATCTTTTGCAGGCTATTGTTTATTTTAACTAAAGTAGCATTTATTTAATTAAAATAACATTTTACTTGTTAATGTATAATAGTTACAATACCTATGACATCATGAAGGATCTGCACCAAGAATCACATGGCATCACATAACCATCACTATCTGTGACAATGCTACTTTTTAATCCTCAGTTTTGTTTTGTTGAGACAGAGCCTCAAGCTGTCACCCTGGATAGAGTGCAGTGACATCACAGCTCACAGCAACCTACAATTCCTGGGCTCAAGCGAGTCTCTTGCCTCCGCCTCCCAAGGAGCTGGGACTATAGGCGCCTGCCACAATGCCCGGCCATTTTTTCGTTGCAGCCGTCATTGTTGTTTGGTGAGTTGGGCTGGATTCGAACCCGCCAGCTCAAGTGTACGTGGCTGGCACCTTAGCCCGTTGAGCCACAGGAGCCAAGCCTAATCTGCAGTTTTTAATGAGAAAATTGAGGTTCAGAGATGTTAAGTAACTTTCCCCAAAATACACAGCTAATAGACTCAGATTTATAAGGCTACAAAACTCAGGTTCTCAACTATTCCTCTGCTCATTTCAACTTGGTAAACAAATTTTACTCAATTGATAACTCTTTTCCCTACAGAGATCATAGTTGGAAGAAAGGAGTCCTCCATTGGATAGAGCTCAGATTTTTCAGTTTATGCTTGACTTGCAGGGTCCCCAAAGTGTGAATGCAGCTGGCTTTAAGATGGTAAAATCATTAGAGCTTCCATAAAACATTTTTTTTTTGAGACAGAGTCTCATTATGTCACCCTCAGTAGAGTACTGTGACATCATAGCTCACAGCAACCTCAAACTCTTGGGCTTAAGCTATTCTTTTGCCTCACCCTCTTGAGTAGCTGGAACTACAGGTGCCCACCACAATGCCCCAGCTATTTTTTGGTTGCAGTTGTCATTGTTGGTTAGCCGGCCCGGGGCTGAACTCAAACCCACCAGCTTTGGCATATGTGGCTGGCGCCCTACTCACTGAGCTATGGGTGCCGAGCCCCCATGAAACATCTTGTGTTTCTCAGAGCATGAGTCATACCCACAGAACTATCTTCGGCACAAGATAATTTTTCAATTCATAACCCAATGGAATTGTTATTGCTACAGGTATCACTATAATATTTGGCAGGTAATTATTATTGGAATACCACAGGGCAAGTATCATAACAGCTTTCTTTCATGATTAACAAAACAGATAACCGTTTATAATACTAACTCTTGCTGTATGATTTTTTGTAAAATGTCCTTGACAACTTAAAGCCCTATTAAATTAAAATTCAGACTCCCCCCCCCACTAGTATTCAGAAGATTCTTTATAGGCAACTATAAAATTATATTGTGCTTTGGTATATATCATAATGCACCACCATAATTGGCATGGTCTAATAAAATAATAAATTTTTTCTCAATAAATAACTCCCCCTAAATATGGAAATCTTGTCAATGTTTTATAAGTAACTTTGTCTTTGTAACCTCTCCATATTACTTACTGAACGATTTTCATATAAATACATAGGATTCCTTTTATTAGAAACAATGATCAGTAATACAAAGAAAAAATCATTCTCATCTATTTCTCTTTTACTTTCAATTTAATTTAAGGTGAACTTTGGAGAGAGTCTTGTGCTTATTTTATGTAACTTCATTTGCTTTTAGGTGAATTCAAAATTCAGTTATTAACCCCTGTCACAAGCAAAAGGTAGCAAGCCTCTGAATCCTCTCGTGAAGCCAGGTATTCTGCAAGTGATATCTCTGGTGTGAAAAAGATTTATTGGAGTTCCCAAAACTATGTGAGAAAATGAAGATTTATGTGACCTACCTTCTCACTGAGCAGCTGTGGGACTCATAATAACTCTGCAAAAGAGAATTCTAACAGTTAACAGAAGCATTGCTTTTTGCCTAAGTCTGTCTTAATTTTCAGTATAGCCTTTCAAGAAACATTTACAATTCTCCCTTAAGCAATGTAATGTGTATGCTCTGAATGGAGAAAACAATGAGCCTTCTCCATACATCATCTCCTGACCCAGCATGGCGAGGAAGGTGAGCCCTCAGTCTCAGCTCTAGTCCCTGCTCTCTCGCAGGCTCTGGAAAGCAGCCCTGTCACTTTCCTTCTGACCTTGGCACGAAGCTTGCTGGGAGGATGGAATAGGAGACACAAGTACATTCAGACCACAAGGAAATTTTAAATGTTTCTTCTATAGAATTTTAATTACAAACATTGCTTTAGGAATTTGTGAAGATAAAGGCACGTTTTGTCTTAACTGCTCAGAAAAAGTGTCCTTTTTCAAAAAGAGAAGTGTTTATGTGATAATAATAGTAATAACTTCACAGGGTATGCATATTCTATTCCAAGTAGGCTTCATATATTAACTGATTTAATTCTCACAGTAACCCTTGGGAAGAGGATGTCATCCTGATTTTATAGATGAAGGCTACAGACAGAGAGGGAACACAGCTGATAGGTGGCAGAGCTGGAACTTGAACCCCGGCCATCTGGCTCTTAGTATAGTCGCTTAACTACTGGCCAGACATGCATAATTGGATATCAAATGTGGTTCTAACACAAAATTCTACAACTAAATTCCAGTTTGCATTTTACATTTCTGCTAATGGAAGGGTGGAAAACCCCTCCTTCTTTTGGAAAGAAGACCTGGTTTTGGAAAACTATTGCCAGCGCAGTCCTGACAGCCACGTCTTCATGTTTAAAAGCTGTGGGTCCTGGAGATTCTTAAGCTCTTGGGAGGAAACTGTTCAGAAGTGATTTGTAATGAAATGACAAAATCAACTCTGCCCTGGCTGATGAGTCAGGAATAATTACCAACACTGAGTCCAGTCTTGTGGCTATGTTCTTGATTGACTCATTGGGTTTACATCCTAATTTGCAGTTTAAAATCCTGGCGAGATATTGGACAGCTGCATGAATAATTTTGTTCACAAATACAGACACAAATACTCTATGCTAGGTTAAAGCTATTCTAAAAACATACTTTAAAGCTGGTATTTATTACTTTTAATCTAAATTTCTCATTTTGCATTTGCTTCCCCTAAAATTGTTTCAGATTAAACCTATCTTTTGACACAGATTCTTAGGCTCATGTAAACCAAAATAATCATCACATCACAAACATTTAATTGCATGAATTTTGTTGTCTCTGTATTGCAGTCTTTTTTTTTTTAGCTTACTTGAATTTAGTCTGTATCAGGGATGCATTTTTTAAACAGAAAATCACCTATGTATTTGGTTATTTGATTACTTAAATAAAAAGAAAAATAAGAGATAGAAAATTTAAGAACTGTGTTTATTGGTTGCCAAACAATAGGTTTTTGGGGGAGGGTGATTTCATTGTTTCCCTGAATATGTTTATTCTTTCAATGAAGTCCTAAGAGTTTGATGTTTACTGAGTATCAGGGCCTGGTGGTTAATTGAGGGCCTCAAATCTCATTCACAAAGCAATGGAAGGCTTAATGTTTTCTTCATTTTATAAAGAGTAAATTGAGACTAAGGATGGTTGATTAGCTTGCCCAAGTTCTCAAGAGTAGTAAAATTTTGAGCCATTAATTTAAACCACACCATCTGGAGATAGACTAGAACTGAGAATGATCTCAGTGAAAGTAATGAATTCTGTCACTTTGTAATGAAGAAGTAAGATAAGAACCAACTTATTGAGTATTAACAAAAAACCTGTTTCCTAAAACTCCTTTCAACATAATATTAATCCATTCATTAAACAATGATTATGAAAGTTTTACTACCCTTATGTAAAAAAAGATAAGACACAAATCTGTCCTTTGAGAAATCCAGATGTTAGTAAGGACACTATAAATTTAAAAGCTACTTAGAAATGATATGGAAAGGTAACGATTTCTCTGTGGAAGAATATTCAAAAGCAAACATTTTCAGCATAGTAAATTTGAAGGTTATTCCTCTTTTGGGGTTTAACAGAGTCATCATGGTGGAGATTTATAATCTATTTGTAGTTGGTTTGTGCTTGCACATATGAGAGGGAAGGCCATGCTGGGCCTGATCCAAGAACGATGCTGTAAATGGGAATGTTTTTAGGAAAAACAATATGAATAATCCTGTTTGCCTAGAAGTCTGCAAGGGACTAATGAAAGCTGTGACTAGAAAGACCAGACCCTTTGGAGCCAATTTGGAGATGGCCTTGAGAACAAGGGGAATTATAGAATTTTCTACAAAAGAAAACAGAAAATCTCTAAAGGATTTTACCTGGGAAGGGCAGGATTGTAAAAAAAAATCTTATAGGATGAAATAAGTACTTACCTTACTGTTGTTCACTGTGTTTTGAGGGTTTCCCCTTTTCTAGCACAAGACCCCAGCCTTTTCTGCCTCCTGGGCAGAGTCTTCTCTTAGCACTTGTCAAGTGAGATCACTGATTGACTTATCCATCTCTTCTTATCAATGATTGGGCAGTCCTCTTACTCAGCTTTACACTGAGGACCCACAACTAAATTAGTACAAAGCCCAAGGATCTGAACACCATTTACTCTAAAACACTACCTTTGAGAATAAAGAATGTTCTCAAATACCTGTAAGAGGTGTCAAGATTTATGCAAGAAGAAGAAGAATATGGAGTGATGAAAAAAAAAAACTGGGAATGAGGAAAATAAGAGAAGTGGAAATGTTTTTTTTTTTTTTTAAAGACAGTGATAATGCGCGTTAAACAATGAGAATAAAACTAGAGTTAACTAACCATCAGGATTTCACAATGGGCCACAGGTTGTGTACATGTATCCAATAAGGTTTAGCTCATACGGCTGCATCCCTCTGTAAAAGCTTGTAAGTCTTGAATGGTAATGTTGTGGTAATCAGCAGAGGACATCAAAATATGTATCCAGACATGTTTTCTTTAAAATATTCTTAAAGGTCCTCAGGTCCTTATTCTTTTCTATCTAATAGCCCTGACTTCCAGGATATGGCCACAGGAATTGGGGGCAGTAATGAGGCAAATCCCTACCATGTCCCAAGTCAGAGTCAAGAGAGGGGCAGCTATATCCTCTATGACATGACCTTTTAAAATAGCTCGCTCTTTTTTTATTTTGTGATGTTTTGGATGGAAAGGATAAAGGTGAACTATGCTTAGATTTTTGCAAAATACCTTGACTGCAAAAGAGGTAGAGGATAGTAACTTTCAGTTGCATCAGTTGTAAGCTCAGTGTGTTCAGCACAAAAACGAGGAGAAAAGAATCATGATAAAAATTTCAGGAGTGATATACTGACTTCAGATTTTTGAAAGAAAAGGTGCTTAGGCTTTGTGCTAGAAAGTTATGTTCTAAGAGTGTGTCATTCAGAGATGATCTTTTATATTGAAAATTAGATTTCTCTGAACATGAAATAACTTTGGGGTCCTTTCCTTTTCCATGTTTGGTTCTTAATTCATTTCCTTGAGATTTTCTTTATTTATGGAGTTCTTAATGCATACACATATGTTTTTCTATGTCTAAAATTTTTCTTTATAATGTTGGAACCTAGTAAAGGTTTAGGTTTTGTTTCATTTGTAGCATGGACCTAAGAAATTCCTTCATTGTAATTAATGGCTTTCATTACTGATTCTGTTTATGGATGGGATATAAAGATAATATAAAAATAAAAAAGTTTTAACCAGAAAAATATTTATTTAATTATATTTTTCTCTTCTATTTAAATATTTTACTCTTCAAAGGGGTGAGGGAAAGGGAAAAGAAAGTGAAAGAAGAAAATGGAGGACAATAAAATGTACAGAGCTTGAGGTTTTTCCCCATAGGTGGACAATAAATTATCCAGTTATAGTTTGAAGAGGCAACAAACTTTCAATTACAATGATAATTTCTAATACATCTATTTCTAACATATTGGAATTGAACACTTTTGAAATGATTGCTTATTTTGGTATTTTTTCAAACATCACCTTTGCTGTACCAAAACAGAGTTCACCGATTTTGGGGAGATGCATAAGTAGCTGTGCCTCTTCTGAGAGTAGGCACCTGTCAACACCCACTGGACATGTAAGTAGCTGTTCTGTGATGCACTACAGCAATCACTCACATCATTTCCCATGCTCTGTGGTTCGGATGAGAAAATCTTTGTAAGAGGGTAACAACACACCGTCTCTCTAAGCAGGGCCCTATAACTGGAGCATTCTCTAGCTCCCAAAAGGAGTGGTAAGGTGGTTGCACAGTACCTGTCTTCAGGCCTGATAGAAGAGCCTCTCCTAGCATGCTCCTCCTGTCACTGTGGCCACTACAGGAACCAGTCCCAACAACACGTTCTCTGCTGGAAAAGAGTTTTACAGACTTTAGGGAGACTCGATTTTTTTCTTTTGTGAAAAGTTAAAATAAAAAGTTTGCTTTTGGGAGGCTTGTACTAAAGAACTTTAGATGTTCTCTTTCCTCCAATAAAAACATGCCTCTTAGGAGACCTGGGGAGCTTGCTGCTGGCTCGACTGTCACAACTCTGGATCATGATGCTTTCATCTGGTCTTCCCAGGGGCATTTAAAATTTAGGCTTTACAATTCTGTCTTTGTGCTTTTCATAAATAAGACATGGGACTGATGGAATATGTGAGACAAGATTGCAGAAAAAGAAAATGTCTCAAAGTGAAAGTCTACTACTTTCTTTAAAGACAATAACATGACAGCCATGTGAAGAGTATATTAAAAGTAGCCTCTGAGGAGCATGCACACAAGATATTGCTGAAGTGGCCATGTGGAGCCCTGGGTTCTAGAAAGGATTCCAATTAGCTGCAAAATCAGTTCTGAGGGAGAGTCCAGGTTTCTGCTCCTTGATGCTCCCCTTTGTGGAGACAGACAGGCTTTTTGGAGCTGAACAACCCCTCACCACCCAACCAGCATCTGGTTGCAGGGAAAGAGCAGGTTTGCCACAGGGTTGTGCTGGGCTACCATCCCCCACAAGAGTGCAGTAGTCAGTCTTTTTGAAAAGAATCAAGAGTACCTTCCCCCAACTCTGACCTCCCACTTGCATTATAAATCTGGTATCCTCAATCAGCTGAAGGACGCCTGCACACTGGCACCTTCCCCTGCCCTGATTGGCACCATGTCAGATGCTCAGCCTTTCCCCCTCAGATTTATGGAGGTACAGATGCCAAATAAAAGTTACATAAATTTAAAGCCCAATATGGTATTTTAATGTACATATATGCGGTGAAATGATTACTATAATCAAGTTAATTAACATATTCACCACCTCACATACTTTCCTTTATTTTTTTATTCTAGCAAGAACACTTAAAATGTATCCTCTTAGCAAATTTCAAGTATAAATCAGTATTATTAACTATAGTCACCATGCTAAGAGGATTATTCCTCTAATGCTAAGAACTTACTCATTCTGCATAACTGAATTTGTACGCTTTGATCAAAATCTCCCTATTTCCTGTACCCCCAACCTCTGGCAACCACCACTTTGCTCTCTGCTTTTAAGAATTTGACCTTTTAAGATTCCATATATAAATGAAATTATGCACTATTTTTCTTTCTGTGTCTAGCTTATTTCACTTAGAATAATGCCCTCACGTTCATCTAATCTGTAGTGAATGGCGGAATTTTCTTCTGTTTTTAGGGATAAATAATATTGAGTAAAGTCTATGTCCATATCTATATCAATCTATTTGTCTATATAGCTCCCATTTTCTTTATCCATTTATCCATTGTAGAACAGTTAGGTTGTTTTCATATCTTGGCTATTGTGAATAATGCTGCAGGGAGCATGGGTGTTTCAGTATCTCTTCAAGATCCCTATTTCATTTCCTTTGGATATATACCCAGAAGTGTAATTCCTAGATCTATTTTTAAATATGTGAGAATTAAAATTTCTATAATAGGTATAACAATTTACACAGCCATTAACAGTGTATAAGAGTTCCCATTTTTCCCACATCCAGCCAACAATTATCTTATCTTGTCTTTTAGATAGAAGACATTCTAACAGCTGAGGTGATATTTTATGATGGGTTTTGATTTTCACTTCCCTGATGATTAATGGTGTTGAACACCTTTTCATGTATCTGTTAGCCATTAGTATGACTTGTTTGCAACAATGTTTATTTAGGTCCTTTGCCCATCTTTTAAATTGGGTTATTTGTTTTGAGCTATTGGGTTATTTGAGTTCCTTATATATTTTGGACATTAACTCTTTATCAGATACATGGTTTGAAAGTATTTTCCTCCATTCTGTGGGTTGTCTCTTCATGATCTTGATGGTCTTTGTTATTGTTGAGCAGAGGCTTTTTAGTTTAATGAAACCCCACTTGTCTCTTTTTGCTTTTGCTGTCTGTGCTTTAGGAGTCATATATGCAAAATAATTACTGTATAAATCAATGTCAAGAAGCTTTCCCCCTATGTTTATTTGTGTGATTTTCCAGTTTCAAGTCTTACAAGCAAGACAATAATGCATTTTGAGTTGCTTTTGTATATGGGGATAAGGTACTTGTTCAGTGTCATTATTTTGCACGTGAATAAACAATTTTGCCAGCAACATTTATTGAAGAGACTATCCTTTCTCTACTGGGTCTTTTTTGCAACCTCATAAAAAATAAGTTGCCATAAATGTGTGGATTTACTTCTGGTTTTTTTATTCATATATGTTGGTCTATGTGTCTGTTGCTATGCCAGTATGCTGTAGTTGTGTAATATATTTTGAGAAAAGGAGATATGATAGATTTGGTTTTGTTCTTCTTGCTTAGGTTAGCTTTGGGTATTCAGGGTCTTTTGTGGATTTATATCGATTTTAGGATTCTTTTTTATTTCTGTGAAAATTTTGATAAACATTGCATTGAATCTATAGATCTCTTTGGGTGGTATGAGCATTTTTTTTCTTTTCTTTTTTTTAAATAATTTTATTGAATCATAATTCTGTACATTGGTGCAATCATAGGGCATGATTCATATACATTCAGAAATGTTTTGATCGTACTGTTACAGATAGCCTTCATGGCATTTTCTTGATCACTATATAA
>CAUYON010178214.1:0-40111 GCA_963573935.1 Arctocebus calabarensis | reverse complement strand
GTCCTACAATAAAAGCATGAAATTAGAAAATTTTTCCCTTTGCTCTAACTGTTCAAATAACTTAATTATGTAATATTTACCCTAATAACTACAGTCATATCAAATAAAAAGCTGAAAAAGAAAACCCTATTAATGTTAGTCAAAAAAAAAAAAAAGAGTAGCTATTCTTATATCAGATAACATAGATACTAAGTGAATAAAAACAACAGCAAAAAGGACAGAGATTATCATTATAGAATAATACAGAGAACAATTTAATAATAAAATGCATCAAAACTAAACATAGGATCTCTTTTGTTCACCAAACAATTGCTACTTGACTGAAGAAATAAACAGAACTATAATAGGACCTTTCAAGGATCCAGTGACAAAACTAAACAGATCTGTTAGGTGAAATATCCACAAATCCACAATATCCATTGGACTTAAATGGGACTTTAGAACAAATGGGCCTACCAGATATGGACAGAACATTCTACCCCCAAACCACATAATGCACATTTTTCTCATTAGCACATGGAACATATTCTGAGATAGACAATATGTTAGTTCTCAAAACAAGTCTCAGAAAATTTAGAAAAACTGAAATCATAATGTTTCTTCTCAGATCACCTTGGAATAGAACTAGAAATCAATTCCAAGAGAAATGCTCAAACCTACTCAAACATATTAAAATCTAATAACCAGCTACTGAGGAATTTTTGGATCAACTGAGAAATTATGATAAAGGTAAAAAAAAAAAGGTTTAATTGAATGAAATTGATGAAACAGGATACCAAATCCTTGTACTATAGCAAAAGCAGAAGGAAGAGGGAAGTTTATATCACTGTATACATCAAAAGCACAGAAAGATCACAAATAACCTGTTGTAGAAGTAGAATAAAAAGAATAAATCAAATCCAAATCTAGCAGAAGATAAGAAATAACAAAGATCAGGGCCATGCCTGTGGCTCATTGAGTAGGGCGCCGATCCCATATATGGAAGGTGGTGGGTTCAAACCCAGCCTCGGCCCAACTGCAAAAACAGAAAAATAGCCGGGCGTTGTGGCAGGCGCCTGTAGTCCCAGCTACTCAGGAGGCTAAGGCAAGAGAATCACTTAAGCCCAGGAGTTGGAGGTTGCTGTGACCTGTGTGATGCCCAGGGACTCTACCTAGGGCGATAAAGTGAGACTCTGTCTCTACAAAAAAAAAAAAAAGAAAAGAAAAAGAAAAAAGAAAGAAATAAATAACAAAGATCAAAACAGAACTAAACAAAATTAAAACCAAAAAAGATAAAAATAATCAGTGAAATGAAAACTTGGTTCTTTGAAAAAATAGACAAAATTAATAGACCACTATCTGGGTAATCATGAGAAGAAGGGAGTTAAAAAAATCTCAATTGGAAATTAAAGTGAGACATAATAACTGGTACCAGATAAATACAAAGGATCATTCAAGACCACCATGAACACCTTTATGTATATAAACTATAAAGTCTAAAGGAAATGGATAAGTCTTTGGAAACATGAAATCTCTTGAACTTGAATTAGAAAGAAATAGAAATCCTTGCTGATCAGTATCTAGATTCAATAAGTAATGAAATATCTCCCAGTAACAACAACAAAAAAAGGTCAGGATCTGAAGGATTCACAAGTGACTCGTACCAGGCTTACCCAGAAGAACAAGTATCTTTGCTATTAAAACTGTTCTATAACATCTGGAAGGAGGGTATCCTCCCTAATTTATTCTATAAAGACAGTATCAAAGTATGGATACCAAAGCTGTTATATATAGTACACAATAAAAAAGGAAACTATCGACCAATATTCTTTATTTTTTATTTTTTCTACCAATATTCTTCATAAACATAGATGCAAAAATCCTCTTGAAAATACAAACAAACAAAACCTAACAGCAAATCAAAATAATAATTTACCATGATCAAGTGGGTTTTATCCCAGGAATGAAAGGATAATTCAGCACACACAAATGAATAAATTTTTTTGATTGATTGATCAGATAGAATTAAAAACATATGATTACCTCAATAAATGCATATAAATCATTTGATAGAATTCAAACCCCTTGTGAACTAGAAATATAAGTAATATACCTCAAAATAATAAAGACCATACATGACAAACTCTTAGCCAATATCATATTGAATGGGGGTAAAGTTAAAAGCATTCTCCCTAATAACTCAAGCAAGATAATGTTCAGCATAGTACTGGAAATCCTAGCCAGAGCAGTCAGGCAAAAGTAAAAAATAATGGGTATCCAAATGAGAAAAGAAGAGGTGAAATCATGTCTATATGTCAATGATATGCTGTTACATCTAGAAAATTTATGGGACTCATTCAAAAGACTCTTAGAATTGGTAAATTCTATAAAGTCTCAGTTACAGATTTAATGTATACATCAGTAGCATTTCTAGTCACTAATAAAAACCAAGGTAAGAATCAAATCAAGAATACAAAACCATTTAAAATAGCTACCAAAAATATACCTAGAAATATACTTAACTAAGGAGATTAAGGAGGCAGAAGAAGAAGAATGATAGAATACTTTTGAAAGAAATCCTACATAACACAAACAAATGAAAAAAACACTCAATTTTCATGGAACAGAACAAATCAATATTGTTGAAATGTCTATACTGGTCACTTACACACATTCCATGCAATTCCATCAAAGTACCAATGACATTTTTCCACAGAATTAGAATAAATAATACTAACTTTCATATGTAATAAAAAAGCCCAAATTAGCCAAAGTAATCCTAAGTAAATGAACAAATCTGAAGGCATTATATGATCTGAATTCAAATTATACTACAAGGCAATAGTAAACAGAACAGTATGCTTTTGTTATAAAATTAGACACAAAGATCAATGGATTAAAATAGAGAACGTAGAAATAAAACCAAACATCTTCAGTTAACTGATTTTCAACAAGGCAGACAAAAACCATATGCTGGGGGAAAGGACACCCTATTCAATAAATGGTAATGGGAAATTTGAAAAGCCACATGTCAAAGTATAAACCTGGACCTGTTTCTCTCACAATACACAAAAATTAAGTCAAAAACTGAAATGTAAGCATCAACACCATAAAACTTCTGGAAGAAAACTGAGGAAAAATTCTGGACATTGGCCTAATCAAAGGGTTTATTATTAACACCCCAAGAGCAAATGCAAATAAATAAATGAATTGGGGATTAATTGAACCAAAATATTTCTTCATAGAAAAAAAAAAAAAGGGAATCAACAGAGTAAACAGACTACCTACAGAATAAAAAAAGTATTTAGAAACTATAATACTGATAAAAAACTAAATTCCAAAATCTATAAAGAACTCAAATCAACAAGAAGAAAATAAACCCATTGAAAAGTAGGCAAAGGAGATGAACAAGCATTTTTCAAAAAAGGAAGTACAAATGGCCCAAAACATGCAAAATGCTCAACATCTCTAATTATCAGGAAATGGAAATTAAAACAAGAAGATACCAACTTACCTTTGGCAGAATTGAAATTATTAAACAGTTAAAAGAAAAAAAAAAGATGGGCCTGTTGTGGTGAGAAATTAACACAAATACACAGTTAATGGAAATGTAAATTAATAGGTGGTATAATTTCTATGGAAAATATATGGAGAATCATCAAAACACTAATAGCAAACCTACCATTTGATCCACTAGTAACCCTACTATTGGGTATCTATTTAAATGAATAGAAACTGTTATATCAAAAAAAAATGCACTTGTATGTGTATTACAGCACTATTCACGACTGCAAAGATATGGAATAATAAGTGCCTATCAATTGATGAGTGGATAAAAAAATATGCTATATACATATACAGAGTGGGCATAAAGTTTGTGCGCAATTTAAAATAGTTTAAAATAGTTAATCACACACAAACTTTATATACTCTTTATATTCTTTATACATATATACATACAAAGAATATGTATATGTAACATACATAACAAGGATCAGAACAGAACTAAACAAAATTAAAACCAAAAAAGATAAAAATAATCAGTGAAATGAAAAGTTGGTTCTTTGAAAAAATAGAGAAAATTATATATATACATATAAAGAATATAAAGAGTATATAACAAGTGTGTATGTTTTTGTGTGTGAAGATATTCACACACATAAACACGCACCATACCATTGTGAGACTGGAGGCCATTATCCTAAGTGAAGTATCTCAGGAACAGAAAAGCAAATGCCACTTGTATTCGCTTATAATTGAGAGCTAATTTATGGATATTCATGCTCATGTGTAGTGGTGTAAGAAGATTGAAGACTTACTTTGGGAGGGGATGAAAAGAGAATGAGTAATCAGAAACCACCTATCAGGTATTGTGTACATTATTCGGGTAATGAGAACTCTAAAAGCACTGGCTTTACCCCTATGGCATTCATCTATGTGAGCAAAAAACACTGTCGCTTTTAAATAAATTGGGGGAAACAAAGGGAAAAAATAGTGTTTTACACTTTTCCCAATGACAAACAAAATAATGTAGTGTAATCAGATAAACTATTCAAACCATTAGGAATTATAATTCTTAACTTTGAAAATTAATTCAAGAGAATCAATAAGTAGAAACCCTAAATAATACTTACTAACAGGTAAATTATACTACATAAATGCTATATATTAAATAAATGATATTTTAAATATAAATATTTAAGAAATAGAAAATGCTATCATATTTTGTAACTGATCGTGTAACTTCTCTTAATAGCTAAATCGTATATATAAAACGTATCTATTGATAATTGTAGATGCCTGTTTAAACTTAGAAATATTTCCATGCACTATTTTCACCACACCAGAGTATGTAATAGATGCATTGTTTTTCACTGGATATTGAGTTCTGGCTAGTGGACTTTTCCCAAAGATATTCGAGAGAATCACCCATGAAACTTGCTCTAGTTGCCTAGGTCTAACCCAACCTAAGTAAAGAGGCCTAAGAGCAAAACCCAGGCTCTTCATAGCTTGGTTTAAACTTTCATAAATACTTGTGATTTGCTTCTGTTTTCAGGATAAAAGTATAGAGGTGTTAGGGAGGGATTGTCTGGACAAGATTCATACTCAATTAAGAATGATAATGCTTTTGGGGGCAAAACACAATTGTAAGGGGGACTTTACCTAGCAAATGCAATCAGTGTAACCTGGTTTCTTGTATCCTCAATGAATCCCCAACAATAAAAAATAAAAATAAAAAAAGAATGATAATGCTTTAATAAGTTTTATTAATGTTACTCAGATTATTGGAATTATTATTGATCTCACCATTAATACAACTAGATTTTTAAATATAAAGTCTAGTTTATTTGCCTATGGGAATCTTTATACACATACACACGTATACACACAGAGGCCATATAAAACAAAGGAAAACAAGGTAAAATTAAAATTAGCAAAGACATTTGCAAGACTAAATAATTATAATCCATAATAAATGCTAGTGATACAGAATCAGCATACTCATGTCTGATAATGTTTTAGATATTAATAACATTCAGACAAAAGTAATTTTTTATTTTTATAAATTATTTTTGATGAGAATATCAAAAATATACTTTATTTCTAAGTCATGTGAGTAATTTAGAGAGCAAGAATGAATTATTAATTAATAAATGAAGATTTTTCTACCCTAAAAAGATGATTGTTTGTAATATGAAAAACTCGGTCACAACTTGGATTTTACCAATAATGTAAAAATAAACCTCACAATTTCACATTAAATCTTAAACATATCAGCATTTAATTTCTGACTTCTTATAGCTTATTAAAAATTACTAAAAATAACAAGGCAGCGCCTGCGGCTCAAAGAAGTAGGACGCTGGCCCCATATTCTGGAGGTGGTGGGTTCAAACCTGGTCCAAGCCAAAACAAAATGTTATTAAAAATAACAAAGTCACTTTACCAGCAATATAAGCATATTTCATACATAAACAGTGTCACTCCATAATAAAAGGTCACTCATCCTCGCTTAAACATGGTAAAGTCTCAATTAGATCACTCATCCTAAATCATTTGATTATCCACCATCTCAATCCAGTTCAGACTAAAATGGAAAGTATTTATTAGTGGCAGGATAAAAAAAAAAGTTCAATTTTCTGACACATAATAGTACAAGAGTACTTTATAATTGATAGGTTTTACTTCACCAGCTAGACTTACAAGAAGCTTATTAGTACAAATCTTTTGTGACGCTCCAGTCTCACTATTGTATTACATTGCCACACTGAATGAAAATACCTGGTTAACAGCAGCCATTTTGTTTCATAATATAGAAAGGATGTTTTAAAGATTGCATTTCTGAGGTTTAAAATGTATTTTTTGAGTCTTATTGATGTTTTCAGACTTAAACAAAACAAAGGAAGAAACAATGATTTGATGAATTTTAAAAATCTTTTGGTCACCTGATGGCGCCTGTAATCCTAGCCTCCACGAGGCTGAGGCAGGTGGATTGCTTGGCCTCAGAAAGTCTGAGCAGCAGGGAGGCCCCTATTTCTACAAAAAAGCTAGTCCAGCACCATGGTGGGCACCTGTAATCCCAGCCACTCAGCAGGCTGAGGCAGGTGGATCTCTTGAGTTTTACAGTTTGTGAGGTTCCTGTGAGCTATGAGGATGCCACAGCACTCTACTCAGGGCACCAGAGGGAGATTTTGTCTCAAAAAAACCCAAAACAAAACAAAACAACTTTACCTGACCATAGTAAATATCAATTTAAAATATGAATTAATAATGATAAAATTATAATTATAAAAAAAATCAAAAGAAGTCTATGGGTTTTCTTAATTTTAGTGCTGAGTGGCATCTTAGCATCTGTATACCGATCATTTAAAAACATACTATATGTCGCCTGATAATATATTAAAACCACTAAGACAACTGTTAGCTATGAGTGTCACCTCTTTCCTGTGCCCACACATTATGGCATTTTTCATTTATGAATCATTTTACTTGTATAATTTCTCTTACCTTTTGATTTGCATCTTTCCAAGCCTAAGTGTTCTTTCCTTCCTTTAATGTTATATAAAAGGTTTCTATTTTTGAAACTTCAGGTTAAGTCCTACCAGCTCCCTGAAACCTTACCTGACCACGCTCATTTACATGACCAGTATTTCAGTCTTTGTAACAAGTATGATACATAATCAATATTTATGTTTATTTACATAATGCTATATTTTCATTTTGGATCATATATGATGAGTATTTATATGCTAAAATGGATTTTTTAACTGAATGATATTTTAAGAAAGTTTAAAGTATACAGAAATCGGACCAGGTCAGATTCTGCAGAAGCAAGCCCAAGCTGTGTTTGGCATATAGATATTTATTGGGGATCACCACTATTCCAAAACTGAGGAGTGGACGTTTCTATGAATGGTGGCTCTATCTATCTCAAGCTAGGACACATAAATAGACAAATCCTATCTGCACATTTAGCTGAGTAACCTTGAAATAAACACACCATTTCCTGAATTTTACTTGATTTTTCCAGTTGATCTTGGAATAAGTTAGTGAGTGCCAAGAAGTTTCAGTGTGATGGTCCCAGTTACATATATATGTTGGGCCTGAAATAGCTGCAATTAGCTCCTGCATTCCCCCCACACACACACACACTTAGTCTCTACTTCAACTGGACTGCCAGCTTTCAGGTTATGCAAATGAAGTGCTGATAGATATAAGGTGCTCCCATCTGGCTAGAAAGTCAGGCAAATCAACTGAAGTCATACAACTGAGGTCCCATGTCTCCCATTTTATGCTTTCATCTTGTGTCTATCAATTAAATCTACATGTCATGGCGGCACCCCCTCCCTGTCCAAGAAAAAGTCAACTCAGGATTCTGAAAGCAATTAATTAGTTGGTACATCTCTAAAATGCCTGAACAGCTCAACAAGATCCCTAGGTAATCTTGAGGAAACTAACGAATGTTTTATTACATACGTGAAGCAGTGTTAACAGTGTGGCATGTAAAACAGAATAACACAGGGCAACCTAGGATGAAAGTGCTAAATAATAGAATCAGGATGAAAATGATCCCTGGTTTCAAGTCAATTTTCCTTAGCAACAAATATGTATATAGTATTGTGAAACAATTATTCTTAGTTTTATAAATCTATAATATTTCTAGAGAATTGTACTGATCATAAACATACAGGTTATTTTAATTTCAAAATGAAATCTATGTAATGAGGACTGGGCTCAAGAAATGAAATATTACCAACACCCCCAGTGCTCATGAAGCCCTTTCTGGTCACAATCTTCTTAATGATAATGACTATTCTGAGGTCTACTATCATATTTTAGTTTTGTTTTATCATGACATTATTTACTTAGGAGTGATTTCAAATTTTTAGAAAAGTATGGATATAATTTCCTTATATCATACAAGAATTCATAAGCAGATAAATTAACACAAAATAGGTTTGAGATGATAGTATCCATGGATAAAAACAAAAGTTAGCAGACATCTTCTGAAGAAAATTCCTTCAACTAAGATTCATCAGGGTTTCCACAGAAAAGAATCAGCCAAAGAGGATCACAATATTAAAACTATCAAACAAAAGAAAGAAAGAGATAGACACAGTGAGAGAGAGAGATAAGAGAAAGAAGGAAAGAAGAGAGAAAAAAAGGAAGGGAGGAGAATGGAAAAAGGGAAAGAAAGATGGGAGGAGGAGGGAGGGAAAGAAATAGAAAAAAAAAATCCTGTTAATGTTCCTTTGTATTTGCTCTAAAAGTTTCTGACTGCCATGTACTGAACAGGTTCATATTCCTACTTTTTTTTTTAAGTTTATAGTAACAACATAAAATTTTAGTTGTGCTTCCAAAAATCCTCTTATTATAAGCAATTCAGTTATTTTTAATATAATTGGAACTTCACGTTTTTAGAACAGGAAACATAAAATCAAAATAAAAGAAAATCTTATAAAAGAAATATTTGCTGCATAGAACAAAGTCATTTAGAGAACAAAAGTAAAAATGGAAGAGTTTGCAGAGACAATTTATATTTTATTAACCAATTCACTATGAAAAGTATTAAAGAAATAATATATGGATACAAATTCTTCTCTCTGTCTCAATAGAAAGTTGCCTGCAGGATATT
Source organism: Arctocebus calabarensis (assembly GCA_963573935.1). Lineage (NCBI taxonomy): Eukaryota > Metazoa > Chordata > Mammalia > Primates > Lorisidae > Arctocebus > Arctocebus calabarensis. Next base: position 30,999 of record CAUYON010178214.1, on the reverse strand, counting down.
CTCAATTAATTTCCATATTTGATATCGTATAAATGTAAGATGAATTACTATAAAAAATGCAAGGCATGTGGGTGAGCCTTTATATAAATATATCAATGATGGATTAAACAAATCTAATATGAAAATAAGACAACCCCTCTAGGCTTGGAATATGCTGAATTGGATTATCCAGGCAACTGTTAGAAATGTGCATGAAAAATAAGAAGTACATCTCAAAGGAAATAAATTGAAAGGTATTTTGAAATTTTCTGAACATTGCAAATAAATTCATTTTATAAAATTTGTGATAAAGAATTACACAAAAAATGGAAAAGATTATAAATACACTGAACTTGCAAGAATGAGGTGCAAGTTGAAATGACTGCTGTTCAGAAATAAACTCTTTCCAGGCTTCAATCACTTTTCTAACATAGTTCAAAATGCCAAAACAGTTATTCTCTAACTATTATATAGTTGTGTATATACACATATATGTATATCATGTTTGTAATGTGTATATATATATATACATCATGTACATTTCAGCTTAGTCTAACAAATTTACATATAATTCATAAATGTAGTAATTTTCTTTAAATGCATATATCAATGTAAACCACCTTCAAACTATTTTTACCTCACTCCTAACGATTAACACATTTGATTAAAATGGTAATGTAACATCTCCTTGAGAAGTTAGATTGATGGCTGTATGAGCTACTTTTAATGCAGAATTTTAGTTTTAAAAGACCAAATTCGATTTTAAAGAAGATTTAACAAAAGGCACAAGGAAAATATATGAAAATGATTCTGTTTCTCCCAGTGGAAGACTTTTTCTTTGGGCATTTATATGTTCTTTTGTATCCATGTTCTGTTCCATATCATTCAGAAGTTCTCACTGCTCATTACATACATGGTATAATAATATTCTTTTCCCAATTACGTATTCAGTGAACATGATGGGAAGATAGCTTCTGAAGTTAGGGCTTTGTTCCTTGGCGCTCTTCTACAGCATTAGCCCAGACGGAGTGGACTTAAACGTAAGGTGGCATCTGGCGAAGATGCTGCTCCTGCCTGGCCTCTGGCCGTACAGGGAGCTTGTCCTGCTCCATTTTGGGCTGGTAGAACAGAGTACTTGCAATCAAGTAAATGACAAAGCAGAGAGATTTATGTTTCACATGGAAGCTGACAAGTCTAAAGTCAGACAGCCTGCATCCAGGGAGGGTTTTTCTGCTTCCTCATCCCATGATGGAAGGGAGAAAGGCAAGACCACACGTGGTAGAGAGAGGAACAAAAAGGAGCTGAATTTGTTCATTAGAAACTCACTCCCGTGATAACTGGCCACTCCCGTAAGAACTGCATTAATTCCTTAATTACGGCTTGGCCCTCATGGCCTATCCACCTTTTACAGTTACCTTTTCCCAGTGTTTTGCATTGGGGATTAAGTTTCCAACATATGGACTTTGAGAAACATTTGCACCATAGCACTTGCACTGCCTGTTTTGAGGAGTCATGCCAATCCCTCCCCTGAACAGGCCCTTAGATCTGCCACATACACCCTGCTCTCTTCACATTCCATTTCCTGCCCTCTCCCTATTCAATAACACTCAGCATTTCTTAGAAACAGAGTATACTGGGGGTCATAGTCCTTGCCTGCCTGTCTCATACTAAGATGGATGTTGAAAAACTTCTCTTGTACTAATCAAATTGGTTTCTCCTGTACCTGTGTTAGAGTACTACCTGCCTATCATGTTTCCTTTCTGCTCTTTTATTACAGAGATTGTTAAAGATATTGCAGATTTCTTTTGCTAAATCTTGGTTACAAGGTTTACAACAGGGCTTTGAATTCCCTGTTTCACCTTCTAACAAATTTGCATGGAAATCCTCTTTCCTTTCTTTTTCTTTCCTACCCCTAATCACAAGGGAGAAGCATCAGGAATGTGATGCCAGCAAAGGAGCCTGACAATGTCTCCTTGTTTAAAATTACAACACACTCACTACTGTTAATCTCTGATACCCAATTAGAACTTTTATTTTCATAAAACTTTCACCTACTGAAATGCTATATAATTGAATTATTCATTGAAATTACTAATTACGTGATTGTGAACAATTGCATATATATTCCAGGAGAGCAGAGATATTATTTATACTCTCCCCAGGCTACCAGAAATGTACCCATCCCAGATTAGGCTGTCAATAAAAGTCAACTTGAAAAAAAAAATAAGACTTACATAGCAAACTGAAGCCTTTTTCCTTTTTCTCAAAGAACTCACCATTTTTGCCTTAAAGAACCTCTTTGCCCCCTCCCTAAAATGTGGGGTTCCGTCCTTATCTCATTGTCTACTTTCCCTTTAATTTATTCTTATATAGTAGAACTTCTAGTAGAACCTCACTAACCATGTTAGATGACTTAATTTTTTTCTTTTCCTTTTGTATTGATAATATGAGGTCTGACAATTAAGTTCAAGATTTTATCCTAGAAAAAGAGCTACATATCTCATTGCTGACAATCACCATGACCACTTTCAAAGTACTCCCTTGGAGAAGCTATGCACCGATGCCAGTGCCTGGTCCACCCTTCAAAGCAATTTTGGAACTATTTTTCCACAATGGCCATTGGAAACTATTGTCATATTACTGTTGATATTCTGAATGTCATCAAATGTCTTCCTTTCACTATCTGCTTTAATTTGGGGTAAAGAAAAATTCAATTTGGGGCCAAATCAGGGAAGTAGGGAATGTGTTTTAAAACAGTTATTTGCTTACTGGCTAAAAACTCCCTCACAGACAGCGCTGTTTGAGCTGGTGCATTGTAGTGATGCAAGAACCATGAGTTATTTGCAGACATTTAAGTTCATGTTCATCTTTTTCATGTAGCTTTTTCAGTACTACAAATTCATGATGAACAATCTCTCTGATATTAACAAAAGTTAGCAACATCGTCTGGAATCTTGATTTTGACTGACGGAACTTTTATAGTTGTGGAGAATTGGCTGACTTTCACTTTGGGATTATGTTTCCGAGGTGTATTGGTACATTCATGCTTCAGGCCCAAAACATCATCTTTCCTCTCCAAAAGTTCTTGGCAAACTTCAATTCTCCTTTGTTTTTGTTCATCAATGAGCTCCTTCAGGACAATTTTGGCACACATCTTTCTCATGCTAAGATTTTTCTGTTTCTCTATCAATGTTTACTTGGTCTACTATGCTTCCTACAGTCATAAGCAATTTTGATGCAGGATTCAATGAGATTTTGCAATGCTTTCTCATTTCTACTTGTTGCTGCCTACCTGACCTCTCTTCGTCAGTGACTCTTTCTCTCCTCTCAGATAAAAATTTATTCTAGTTATACACTATCATTTTCTTAATGGAATTATCCCCATAAACTTGAACTAGTGTGTCCCTGATTTCACTTCCACTCTTGTCAGTTTCAACAAGAGATTTAATGTTTGTCCATTGATCTTATTAAAGCTCTGACATTCTTGTAATGACACACAAAAACATGTAACAACAATAATGAAACATTCAGCAAGACACTGCTGCACATTGACAAGAACACAGCTTTGAGACCCTGATATACTAAGGTTATAAAATCTTACTGAGCTATTTGCACAGAGTGCCAATATAAACACACAGTGGCAAGTTGGTGACCTTAATTGTCAGACTGGAAAACCACAAAAGGGAAGCAAATTTAGATTTCAGTTTTTTATTTCTTTACTGGTTAAAATGCTTTCATATCTTTACCCTAGAGAAATTGTATTGAAATATGTATGTAATAGGAATAATAACATAAATGTACTTCAGAGAAAATTATATTAATTGATTAAAAACTTAACCTTTTCCATTAATAATGCCTATGTACTTCAGCTAACGATATTTACTTTCAACAGCAAAAAGTAATTAGCACTATAATTAAATCTATTTCCTATTGGTTCAATCATTTGAGTGTTAATAGTGAATTTATAGATTTAAGTAGACCATTTTAATTAATGTGTATTATTTCATTTCACATATATCTTCACTTATGTAAAATGTATATTTGATCTATTTTCAAAATTCTATTCACATCGACGCAATATAGAGGAGAATATGCAATTTTTTCCATATTGCTTATGAATATGAGGTTTAAAAATGGGAAGCGTACAGAATAAAACCTGCCCTCTTTTCCTTTTGAATGTACAATCCCCAAACAAATTGCCCTTCATCTCCATTATTTTTGTCATATGCTGTATATATCTTTTTTTTTAGCAGTTTGAATCTTCTATCTTTAATATTGATGATTTTCTTCCTCAAATTTCTAAACCCCAAAATGGACATATGATTCCAAGTCTTGGGAATCCATTATCTACTCACAACTACTATCATTGCTGTTGTTGCTGGGATTACTCAATAATATCAATTTTTTAAAGTCTGTCCTGTATTTGCTAGATATTTGATATTTCCCTCCCTCCCTTAGGAAAAAAAGTAATATATAGATCTACTATCAAATAACATTTTTACCTTTCATTACATTATGAACCTGTACTTTCTAATCAATTTTCAATGGATTTAATTTCCCCTTTTAGAGGATTTAATAGTATATATTTAAGTGATATTTCTGATCTTCCAAAAATTAAATTTATTGTGAAAAAATTCTCATTATGATGAACATTCTTTCTCATCAACATTTTCTACAGAAATTAAAACATAATTGGATTAGAAAAGAAAAGCATGTATCTTTTATTATAGCTTATTTCAAATTGAATTAGTTATGTTTTTGATTTTCCTTTCAAGATAAATAGATAACATGTTCAAAGCATAGGCATCATTATAATAATGAAGACATATTTTTTCATGATTTTTTAATACAAATTACACAGTCAATTGAAAATTATTCATAATTAGGTAAGCTTAAAGTACTTGAAGCAAAAACTGTAAATTGTGTAATACAATGTTTTTACATTCTATTAAAACACACTTTTAATAGTTCGTAGTACTTCGTATGTAAATGTTTTGACTACGTGTATTATGATATTTTGTTTCTAATATGAGCACAACATTTACCCAAGAGATTGCTCTTTTTTGTTTGTCATTATATTTAACAACTAAGTTCATGTATTAAGAAGTTTTTGGATAATCGACAATATTTGACTAGGCATCCAACATTCCTCACCTCTGTTTTTCAAACTGTGAAGTGTACTGCTGTGATCCAATAATTTGAATGAAAATGTCAGGACTTGTTACACAATTTTCATGCCAGCTAAATGGAAATGGTCTTCAGTCAGACCAACAGAAACCACTTCAGAAATGACCACAGTGAGGGGATTGTATTTCAGATGTTGGAGGCTCATGAATCCCTTAGGAGAACTAGGGGAGCAAGTGACAAAGAAGTGGTTATGAGTGTTCAAGAAATCAGTAAGCAGGATTCACACTAAACTAGTGGGAATCATCACAGCTTTCTGTAGCACTTTCTCAGAAGGAAAGTGAAAATGGGTGTTTCTCAGAAGGAAAGTGAAAAGATACTAGCAAAATTTCACATTAACTACAAAAGCCAGGAAATCTGTCTTCTACTATGACTGAAACAAAAATGGCTTCATGCTGTCTTTTTCCTTCCACATATCATGAAATGCCTACCATTACTGGAAGTTAAACTGAGAACCTGAAAATGAAATTCCCAGGCCACCAACCTCTCCTTTACAGGGAAGATATACAGGAGAAATGAGGCTGAGTTGTTGAGAGAGTGGCTGGAGTTGTCCAACATTTTGGTCACTCTGCACCTGTGCAGCCATTTGACCTTTATTAATTTTTCAGAAATAACAGCCAAGTAGATGCTACTATCTAACAGGTCAAAAACATTTCTTGTAAAAATACGAAGGTGCTCGTTCATCCATCTCACCTACAAATGAAGGGTGAAAGTTTATTTAGTCATTTTTCAATTTTTAAATGGCATTTTTTTTTTCCAGTTTTTTCCTGATCCACCTTTGGTATTCTATGCATTCAAGAATAAATTATGAGATTAACCATCAAGAGCTCAACTTATAAAATCTAATTGTACAGGGAAAAAATGAAGAAAAGTTGATATATAAAAAATTGAGAAAAAGATTCATAGCTAGTATGGGTATTATAGCTTCCATTTATCAGAATACCCTTTTTAACCTCACATACTACATTTTACATGTCACCATGTCTTTCATTAGCACTTGCAGAATTTATATGTTTTTATTTACTTCTTCTAGTTTTTACTTTTTTTCTTATTTTATATTTTAAGTGGAATAATGAAACATTTCTCTCTTAGGCAATCTTAATATCTATTGTGGGTCTTCCTTTTTTTCTTTTCTTTCTCTATCTCACATGCAAGCAAACCTGAACACTTGCCAGGACATTTTCTCAAAAATATGTATAATTTTAGGTTTTAATCTTGCTTGTTTTAACCTGATTTGAGAGTTTTTAATTGAAAATATATTTAGATAATTGTACATTCACAAACAATTGTGGGGGGGAGAAAAATAATACAGAGAGAATTTGGGTATGTTTTACCAGTGGAACCACTTTGCACATTATAGTACATACAAATAATGTCAACCCAGAACGCTGACATCGATACCACTTACCAATTTATTCATAGTTTCCTAGTTACTTATATGTGTGTTAGCTCCATATAATTTTATCTCATGTGCAGGTTCTTGTATTCACCACTACAATCAAGATTTTGAACAATTCCCCCAACACAGATTCCTCACGTTTATAAACACAGCCTATCTGTCATCACACCCACACCCACCCTGTCCCCATCAGTTAATGGCAACTATTAATCAGTTATATATTTATGAAATTTGATACTTCAAAGTGTTACATAAATAGAATAGTAAAATTTGTAACATTTTATACTTAGCTTTTAGAACTTACCCTAATATTCATTCAAGTTATTGTATCCAGTCAAAGTTTGCTTCCATTTATGTATGAATGTTCACATTTTAATCGTTCACCTATTCAAAGATACCTCTCTCGGGTGGAAGCCCAGTTTGCGGTTATTACACAGGAACCTGGTATAAGCATTCATGTGTATTTTTTCATAAACATACGTTTTTATTTCTCTGGAATGGATGACCAAAAGTGTAACTACTGAATTGTATAGTAGTTGAATACTTAATTGTATAAGATAAAGCCAAGCTGTTTTCCAGAGTGGAAGTATCATTTTAGTTTGTATTTCCTGAATTGAAAATTTTAAGGTAATTATAGATTCACCTTCTATGTAAAGGGATGCCATTTACTTCAATAAATTTTCAGTAAGTGCATGTTAAAGTCATATATAAAATGTTTCTTCTAAAATTATTTTTATCATTTTTAAAACTTTAATATTGGCCTGGCTTGGGGGCCAACGCATGTAATACAAGCACTCTGGGAGGCTGAGGTGGCTGGACTGCCTGATGTCACGGGTTCAAGACCAGCCTGAGCCAAGGCAAGACCCCTTCTCTAAAAGTAGCTGGACATTGTGGCGGGTGCCTATAGTCCCAGCTACTCAGATGGCTGAGGCAGAAGAATCGCTTGAGCCCAAGAGTTTGAGATTACTGTCAGCTGTGACGCCAGAGCACACTACCAAAGGTGACAAAGTGAGACGCTGTCTCCAAAAAAGAAAAAAATTAAAATTGTTACTTTTTAAACCACTCTCTGTACGATAATTGTGAATCTGTTTATCGATGTTCTATTCTGTTTTCATTGTTTCTTCATATTCCTCACAGGAAATTGTGAATGATATAATTTTGTTTCTACTGCTGAATGTGTTAAACTTTCAATGGTAATGTAAAGTCTCCTTGATATCACAACTTACATGTAGATATGTGTGTGAAATTTGTTCTGGTTTCCTACATACAGTAATGATCTAGAATTTATGTACCTCCTGTACCTACTTCTCATGTAGTTATAATAATATTGGAATATCAGTTACATTTTGACCAAAATTATATTTTGTAAACTGATTTTTGCATTGATTTTTTTCAGAGCTTCTTCAAAATCCTTTGCTACAACAGATTCACTCATCTTGAATTACTTAGGTAAATTTTGTTTCATCAAATTCAAATATTCAACTATTAAAATAAATTTGTGAATAGATATATGAGAATGGATTTTGACATTTATATTTGAATTCTCACTTATTGGAACATCAAATTAATGAGCCACACTGATCTGTTTTCTTCCACATCTTATGGTTATTGTTTTATCATATTACTGAGGAGTGGAGTAACATCTAGTGTGGACTAGCCAAAAGTCAATCTAGAACATTTTAGCTTATAAATAACTTGATATTTATACTTGATCCTACATACATAAGCATTTATTTCTTTATCCTTGAGAATGAGTGCCATATTTTTAAGTTTTCCGTTTCTACATTAATAGTACTTAGAAATCGTAAATCTTTCATCTTCAGAATCTCTCTTTATATCACTATAAATTTTACTAAGAGTATTTTTGTAGTTGTCTCCTGTTTGTTATATTTTCTCTGTTGCACTTGTTTACTCAAAAAAAAAAAGAAATTCTGTTATCTGTAAATGAAATTCTGTTATCCATACTTAATTTTTGTCTACTACATCTGTTTCTACCTTTTCATAATTTCTTACGGGTACTACAGGCACCCACTACAATGCCTGCCTAATTTTTTCTATTTTATTTATATATATGTACATATATATATATTTTTTTCTATTTTATTTATATATATACAAATTTATGTGTATATATGTACAGATATATTTTTTTTTAAGTGAAAACAGGGTTCTCATTCATTCTTGCTCAGGCTGGTCCCAAACTCCTGAGCTCAAGCAGTCCTACCTCCTTGGTTTCCGAGTGAGTGCTAAGATTACAGGCATGAGCTGCTGTGCCCAGCCCCAAAATTAACATATTAAAAGAAGACTCTTTTGAGAGAATGTGAATGGTCAGTTGATTTATTTTTAAACACGTAGGGAAACAGGGAGGAGTTCTGTTCTTCAAATCTAGAATCTATAAACTGTCGTTTGTGAAGATGCTGAGAGGTAATGCAGAGGAGGAAATAAATATACCTGTTGACTCTACTAACTCATTGTAAAAACCGAAACAAGTAGAATTTTGACTTTTTCTAAGCTTCACATGCAAAGAAGATTGTTCCATGCTGGTACATTTTGTTACAGTCTGGAGTGATTTTTCTGTTTGTATTTTATTATCTGCTTGTATTATAGGAAAGAGTGGAGCTCTGGTCTTTAAAAGGCAATGTCAAATTGCAGTTTTCTTTAAGCGAAGGGCCTCTGCTGTTCTTGGGGAGTACTCTGAATAACTTATTTTATAGGGCAAAAGAATTGTCCTTGTTTCCTTTATTTGTTCAAAAATATCCACTTTGATTTTCAGTTTATAAATTTCTCCGGACAGTTAAACTACCAATGGTCCATATATGGAAATATACTTGAAACTTACATCAGACAAGGAAGCTGTAAAATAGTTTTAACAATTCAATCTTCCAAAGAGTTTTTTTTTTTTTTCTTTTTTGGTAATGAAGTGTGTTAAGTAAAGTTTCAATAGTTTTATTTTTATGTAAGTATTTTTATATGTTAAAAACTTTGCTCTTCATTTAAGATTTATTTTCCAGTAGGGCAGAACAAGATGACAGAGTAGGAATCTTCAGTGATCACCCTCCACAGAGACATCCAAATGAACAATTGTCTATGCACAAAAATACTTCATGAGAGTTAAGGAAACCAGGTGAGTGGTCACCAAACCTGTTGTGGCACAACAATTAGAAAAGACACATTAAAGAAGGCAGGAAAGACTGTTTTACAGCACCCATGTCACCTCTTCCGAACCCAGGCAGCACAGCATGAGAGAGAGATCGTTCGCTTCTTGGGTAAGAGAGGGAAGTGAGCTCAGAGCTTTGCCTTGGACCACAACACCAGGCCTGCCACAGTGAAACCTCGCACGGGGTAGTCCTCCATAGCCCACTAGAGGAAATAAAATCAGTGTGTCCAAGATATATCTGCACCACCATGTTAATTGCAGCAATGTTAACAATGCCCAAGATAGGGAAGCAACCTAAGTGTCCACCAATGGATAAAACAGGTGAAGAAAATATAATATACATACTTCAAAACATCTAATTGTACAAAGAAAATATCCACCATTTTATCTGTCAATTAAAGCTGTTTTCCAGAGTCCAGGGCCCCTGAATTTGGCCCAGTGGTGAACTGTAGTTCAAGTTTGTCACACGAGCCTGAAGCCTGGGACCGTGTAGTCCCACCTGGCATTGGGGAAGATCTGACGGCATAGTTTGAACAACAGGGCTGGAATATGTGCACAATGGTTTCCTATTCGGCTATAAAGGCGAATGAAATCCTGTCGTTTATGACAACACAGATGAATGTGGAAGTCATTACGCCAGTATTTAGTAGGTCATTTTGCTCGCCGGAGGCAAAAATCAGCAAGAGAAAATAGCAATTGAAGTGGTTATTTAAAAAATAAAATAGGGTTACAAATGGTGAGGTAAAAATTAGAATTAATAGATTATATCTTGGCATTCCATAAAATAATCACACATTAATCCAAAAATCTTACTTTCCTATGAGATAGCTTAGCTTCATACTAACATGTATAATGCTTATGGGAAAAGATTCATAAGGAGTACGTTAGTTCATAAAGAGATTAATGAAAACTCATCCAATATAAAATGAAACTATGCCATGTTGATTAATATGAAAAGTAAATGTTGTGAAATATCATTTTATTATTAAATTACGTGTTCAACATTTCACTTCTGTTCAAATATTAGTTTCTGTTGTTAGTGTTATAAATGAAATTTTTAACTATATATTCTAGAAATATGGTGGAATAAATACCCAGAAAGCTGACAAGAATATTTAGCCTCAAAATTGATCAGTGCTGAGAAAGCTTGCATATATTTCAGTGTATAGATGTAAGTAAACCCCAGACAATGCCGTAGCCTACACAGTGGCTTAAAAGTTTTTGTGTATTTTGTTTTATGCAGAATGTTTAACCTAGATACAGTTTCAATGTTATAGAAATGTTGAAAAAATATTCTTAGATGCCACAATGTCTTGGGGGCTATGAAGAACAAAAGAAGAGACTAAATCAGATCGAAGATAAAATGATACCATTAAGGGACAAGATAAACACGAGATGTTTAAGGCTGCTGATGACCTCATAGGGTATATTGTTTTATAATAAACATTTTCGTTTAAGCAAAAAGCACAGTCTAAAATAATAAAATGTATAGTATAATAAATATAAAAACAAGTATAATATAATAGTCATCTATTATCAAGTATAATATAATAGTCATCTATTATCAAGTATTGTGTACTGTGTATAATTACATGAGCTATACTTTCCTATAACTGGTAGTGCAGTAGGCTTCTTTATACCAGTATCACCCACCACAAACACATGAGTGCTGCATTGCACTGTAATATTAATTGGCTACAACATCAGTAGGTTATAGAACTTTTTGAGCTCTATTGAAGCCTTATGAACCACCTTCATATTTTTAGTGCATCATTGACCAAAATATCATTATGTGATACATGACTCAATTATTAAAATTGCTTATGTTCTTTTCCCAGATTTATGAATTGTTTATATTTTAACTAGTTGCTTTATCATTCTATCTTACATGTTTATTCATCTTTGTATCTAAATGCTTATACAAATTGAAGATTATTATTTCAGAACATTGGGAGTAAAATGTAGATAATGTCACTGTTTAATGTAACTGTTTAATGCTACCTTTGAATTCCTAAATAGTTAAAGGTATACATTCTAAGAAGGCATTCTCACATATCATTACAGAACAATTAAAGCCAGAAAAATAATACTTGTATAGCCCTATTGTGTAATATTAGTCCATTGAACAAAGGAAAATTCAGGATTAAAAAAAACAAGAATAGTAATTAGTTTTTAGACAGACCTGAGAGTATGACTAGCTACAAACCAAATAATCTGATACTGAGGATCATAAAGCATATTATCTGACAAAATGCATATGGAAATAAACATAAACATAATAATGGGAGAATATTTAATTCACTTCTCTCAGACAATGATAAAGTCATGAGGACAGGAACAGTTAAAAACAAACTAACAAACAAAAGCAACAACAAAAACATAAATATAGAAAATTAAAAAGAATCTCTAACGTAAAGGTGATGACTTCCATAAGGATTCTGAATCCTAAAATTAAAGTTTAACTACCTATTAAGTATGTCTAAATCATAATTAACATTTGCTCAAAAAGAAATAGAAAATATAATATAAAAATAGAAATTATGCCTATACTATTACCTGATTATGATATGAGAAAGAAAAAAATAATAAAATCAGAAATAAAACACAGAGCCAGAACCATAGGAAGATTCATAATAAGTTGATTTATAAATTGTAAATAAATATATTTGAGAACTAAAGCCAAATTGATTATTTTTGATGAAAATATAATTATGTTAGCTTTAGCTGGGAAATGAGAACTAATATACATGTTCGTATATACAGAAGAACCAGAAAAATCTTTCAATTAGTAATTCCTTTAAAAAATGCTAGGCAGTCTCATCCAGTTTCATGTATTTACTCCAACAGAATTATTAATATAGAGAACAGACAATTCCAGTACAATTTAAACCATCAAATAATAGAATAAAAAGAAAATATTTTCAAATATTATTTATTAATAATATAAAATACTAATGTCAAAACCTCACAAATATTGAATTCAACATTTCTGTCAAAACTCCACTAGGAATGAGGGAAAATTTAAAATAAAATGCTAGCAAACAAAATTCAAAAATAAGTGAGATGAACAACAACATCCAGAGCAGCATTCTTTTTTAATATTTTTATTATTAATCCTTATGGGTGCATAATAGTTGCATATATTTGTAAAGTACATGTGATGCTTTGGCACATACATATAATTTGTAATAACCAAATCAGCATAGCTGGGTTATCCATAACCTTAAGCATGGGTGCGTGTGTGTGTGTATTAGGACCATTCCATTTTCACTCTTTGAGTTATTTTAAAATATACAATTACCTATTGAGGTGACCCGCAGAGCCTGGAGGTTTCTGGGAACGCTGCAGAGAGAAGACAAGGAATGTTCGGTGTAACGTAGATACAACCAAGAGTCTTGGGGGGCCAGACACTGTCAGAGTGTGGGGCCCTGACTCCGGGTTCCAATGGGCATATCTTGAGATGCAGACAAAGAAGTTTACAGAAAATTTTAAAGGATAAAAGTTGCAGAACATTTCACACCACATAGCAGGAAGAGCAGAAAGTGCAGATGAGACTGTTTTCCGGTGTGGGTGTTCGGAGTATGGGGAACACCTGCTTTGACACCTCCTGCTTATTGGTCTGACTAGGGTCTGCCTTAGCTGGGATTCTGCCCAGTTGAGTGATTACTTAGTGGGGCATATGTTGCAACTATTGCTGCTGAGGCATACGGTCCTATTTCTTTGTGTGCATGTGGCTTCAACTTCCTTAGAATCACATGGCTAACTTTGTGTCATGGGTCAGTAATTTTTTCTGCTCTGGACATTCTGTTCCTTATGAATACCTTGAGATGTCTGTTACATGTTTCCCACACATATAATTCACTCTATCTTACTCACAGTCATGTAGCAAGCATTCAGGTACAAAGAAGGTTAAGCCTAATGAGAATTTGTAGTGATTACACATTTCTTCACAATCTGCATTTAACATTAAGAGAAACAACAAATGTCAATTTATGAAAGACAACTGGAAATTGTTCTTCCACAACTTGTGGTTGAATACAGTCACTTTGTTGTGCTATCTAATATTGTGCATTGTATTTAGCTACATTGTTGCTGCCATTATAATCCCTACTCCTTTTCCAAATCATGTGTACCCTTCTCAACTCATGGTAACTATCCTATTCACTGCCTCCAAGAGATTTTAAGATTTAGCTCCCACGTATGAGTGAAAACATGTGAGCTTTGTCATTCCATGCTTGGATTATTTCACCAAACATAGTGTTCTTCAGTTTCATCCATGTTGTTACAAATGACAAGATTTCATTATTTTTTATGATTGAATAATATTTCATAATGTGTACATACCCTGTTGTCTTTTTCCATTCATCCATTGATGGGCATGATTCCAATGCTGGCTATTGTGAATAGCGCAGCAATAAATAAGGGGTTGCAGATATCTTTTAAATATATTGATTTCATTTCTTTTGAATATATACCTACATGAGGGATCGGTAGCTCATAGAATAGTTCTATTTTTGAGGACCCTGAATACTGTTCCCAGAGTGGTTACACTAATCTATATTCCCACAAACAGGGAAAGATAATTCCTCTCTCTCCACATCCTTGTCCCCATTCATTATTATTTGTTTGGATAAGAGCCATTTAAAGCAACATGGGATAAAATCTCACTGAAGTTTTCATCTACATTTCTCTAATGACTAAGGATGTTGATGAGTTTTTCCACATTCTCATTAACTGCTTGTATATCTACTTTTGCAAAATATCTATTCAAATCTTCCAGCCATTTTAAATGTGATTATTTGATTTTATTCCCAATAAGTTATTAGAGCTCCTTATATACTTTAGTTATTAATCTCTATCAGATAAGTAGTTTGCAAATCTTTTCTCACATTGTGAGTTCTCTCTTCACCTTGTTTTTTATTTCCTTTGCTGAACAGAAGGGTTTTAATTTGATGCAACTCCATGTGTCCAATTTTGCTTTGGTGGCCGATCTTTGAAGTATTATTACAAAACATCATTGCCAAACTCAATGTCCTAGAGAATCTTCCCACTATTTTCTTTTAGCAATTTCATAGTTCTGGGCCTTAGATTTAAGTGTTTAATTGTTTTTGATATGATTTTTTAAATTGGCAAGAGTTAGGGGTCTAGTTTCACTCTGCTGCATGTGGCTATCCACTGTTTATTCACTGTTGTTTATCAAAAAGACTAGATTTTCCATAATGTATGTTGTTGGTATTTTTGTTGAAAATGAATTCAGTGTACAAGCTATGTGGATTCATTTCTGGATTCTCTTTCATTCCACTGGTTTTGTGTCTATTTTCTGTGTGTGTTTTTTTCTTTTCTGTCAAGACAATACTTTAGTTACTACATCTCTCATATAACTTGAGGTCAGGTAATGTTCCTTCCATTTGAGTTTTTGGATACAATGAATCTTTTGTGGTTCAATATAAACTTTAGGAATTTTTTTCCTTGAAGAATATTGATGTTATTTTGATACAGATTATATTGAATCTATGGATTGCTTTGCAAAGTGTGGAAATTTTAACAGTATTTATTCTTTCAAACAATGAGCATGAAATATCTTTCCTTTTAGTTTCCTATTTAATTTATTTCATCAGTGCTGTATAATTTTCATTGTAAAGATTTCCCATTAAAGAAAAGCCCAGACCTGATATCTTAACTGCTGGATTCAAACATTTAAAAAATAAATAATACCAAATCTATTAAATCTATATGAAAAAATCAAGGAGAAGGGCATATCTCAAACTCATACAATGAAGCCAATTTCAGCTTACTACCAAAATGTGACAAAGATACAACACAACAATGAAAAGAAAGCTATACACCAATATATCCGATGAACATAGATGAAAAAATCCTCAAGGAAATAATAGCAAACTGAATTCAGTTTAATTCAATTCAATTCAAATTGATGCATTAAAATGGTTGCAAGGGGTGGGAGAGGGTTGGGGAGAGAAGCATCTGAGTGGAAGAAAGTCAACTTCTTTCTCATGATTCTCTCTTTAGAGGGGAGGGGAGTCCCATGCAGCACATCAACCTCCAGAATCACATAAGTTCTCTCAACTGTTCCATGTTTGATGCCATTCCTGGGCTCAAGGGGGTGGGAAAACTTTCAAAAAACTTGTTGGCCTGCTGGTCACTGAAAGTTCATGGAAAGGAGAAAGAGGTTTCCCCTTACCCTTTCTCTAGGCTCTGACTTCTCTGGGTTTGATCCTCATCAGTGTCTTTTTTTTCTTTATCTTCTTCCTTCTAAGATTCTGATTCATTTTCTATTTGTCAGTTGTATTTTTCAGCTCCCATGTTTCTTCTTGATTTTTTTATTTCAATCTCTTCATTCAATTTCTTTGATAGGCTTCTGAATTCTATCCCTATTTTCTTCTGCAGTTCATTGAGCTTCTTCAGATCACTATTTTGAATTTTTTGTGTGAAAGAGAATTTCCCCAACATCCTAGAATTGATCACTGATGGCTTATTTAGTTCATTTGGTGGGGTCATGTTTTCCTGATTTTCTTGATATTCTTGGATATTTGTGGGCATTGAAGAGTTAGGTATTTATTCTAATTTTTTCAGTCTGGTCTTGTTTGAACTCATTCTTCTTGAGATGGCTTTTAGGTAGTCAGTGGGAATTGAATGCCATGATTTAAGTCTGTGATCAACACCCCTGTATCAGCAGTTCAGGGTGCCCAGAGACCACTAATGCTGTGACTCTTGCAGACTCCTAATGGTTCTTTTTGGTAGAGTTATGCATGGGAGAATTCCCTGTATTACCAGGAGAAGTCGCTCACTCTCCTCCCCCACTTTACTCAAAACATGATTCTCACTTTCTGAGCTGAGCTGCTTGGAGTTGGGGGAAGATTAACATAAACACATTCTCATGGCTACCACAGCTGGAAGTGCCCGTGGGTCACATTTGAAGCCAGACCCATCTTGCCCAAGGCCTCTGATGACTGTTGCCTGGATACCACTGATGCATGTTTACAGCCTATTGTCTCTTTAGTCAGCAGGAGATGAATCCCTGCAGGACTGAGTCTTTCCCTTCCAGGTGTCATATTCCCTTTGGCCCAGGCTGGTTCTAGAAATGCCATCCAAGATCTAAGACCTAAAGTCAGGGGCCTCAGGAATCTAATTGGTACTTTATTTTACCGTGGCTGATCTGGTACTGAAGTTGTAAGACACAGACTTTGTCCTCTTGCCATTGCTTTCTATAACTGGAAGAAGGCTCCCCATGAGCTGCACTGCATGGAATTGGGAACAGGATGACACAGGCATTCACTTGGCCTGCACTACTGGTGTCCCACTGTGTCAATGCACAGCCCAGGCACAGGAATTGCCCAAGGACTGCAGTCTTTGTGACCTGTCTTTCAGATTTATTCAGGATGTCTTACTGATTTTATCAAGAGTGGAGGAACTAAGCAGGAAGTCAACTTTCTACAACTGGAGCAGAGGATGCCCCTTTGACCAGGGCTGGTCTAATGCTCTCCTCATGAGAGTTCTGCCCTGTGCTGTGGTTCCCTTGATAAGGCAGCCCTGATCCATTGCAGAGTCTCACAAGCACTTCACCATCTCTCCCCAAAGCACATAGGTTCTCAGCTATGATGCTGCCAGGGTGATGGGGTACAGTGATGTAGGCAGTGCACACCTGTACTTCTTACCCTCTTCAGTGTCTTTTTCCTTGGTACAATGTTAAAACCACTGTGATTGGTGTCTGGTTAAAACACTGTTAAGACACTGTGATTGTTCAATTGACTTCTGGTTCTTATTAAAATTCTTTCTTGAATGGGTAGTTGTTCAATTTTGTGTTTCTGCATGAGGACATTTGGCTGGAGTGTTTTATTTGCTTACTCCACCTCCTATGCACAGTAGGTTCCATAGTGGAAAGTTAACAATCATTAAATAATAGAGCATGTCTGTATTTATATATGGGATACAAGTCATGTAAATATTTCCATATGTGCTAAAACGTCATTTAAATCTCTATTATCAGTTGCTATTTTTTGTCTATATAGTATTTTATTTTATTGTTTCTTAAATTTTTATTTTAATTATTATGGGTCCATAATAGTTGTGTGTAAATATATGAGATACATATACATGTGATATTTTGATAAAGGACCACAATGTATAACAATCAAATCAGAGTAATTGGGATATGTGTCACCTCAAACATTTATCATTTCCTTGGAAAATAGGAAGGTAAAACAAAATTTCATTATTTTAGTTATGTTAAAATATACAATCACATATTTCTAATGATAGTCACCCTGTTGTGTATTGAGCACTGGATGTTATGCATTCTATACGACTATCTATTCACATCCATTATTCATCTCCCTTATCCCATCCTTCCTCACTTCATTTACCAGCCTCTGGTGACTGTCGTTCTACTCTTTATCTCCATGAGGTCAATTATTTTAATTTTTAGCTCCCCAATATGAATGAAAATACAAAAGATTTATATTTCTGTGCTTGGTTTACTTCACTTAACATAATGTCTTCCTAGTCCATCAGTGGTGTTGCAAATGATGGGATTTCAGATACTTTCCCACACATCACTAACCCACAATTCACTGTATCTATTTCTTTATTTGTATACCTGGCATTACAATGCAATGAGTCACTGAAAAATATTCCAATTTATTTTTTACCAATAAAAATTAAGTGTGATGATGCATACCTATTGCCTCAGCTACTCACAAAGCTGAGGCAACAGGCACTTGAGCCAAGGAGTTTAAGTTTGGTATGCTCATGCCAGTACACTCGCTGGCCTATGCCACAGAGGAGGACCCTGCCTCAAAACTAACTGGTCTATTTGATATAGCTATCAATAATCCCATTTTTTTGTCTTCTGCTTTAAATCTTGTGAACACTGACTTTTATGCATTCTACATAACTATATTTTTGCATCCTTTGACCATGGAATGATATTTACCCTTCTTTTATTCTGGTATTCAAGAGAGATTTTTTTCCTCTTCAGAGTATTGAAGATTCTATATCTTTTTATTTTATTTTTTTATGTTTATCAAGATTTGTACCACTGCTATCTTTAATCCATTGTACTTCTAAATTCAAAAGGATCTTGGTTATGGGGTTAATATAGGAGGAAAATATTTTGTATCTTTTTTTATTTTTTTAAAGACAAAGTCTCACTGTGTCATCCTCAGTAGAGTACTATGGCATCACAGCTCACAGCAACTTCCAACTCTTGGGCTTAGGCAATTCTCCTGCCTTAGCCTCCTGAATACCTGGGACTATAGATGTCCACCAGAACACCCGACTGTTTTTTGTTGCAGTTCGTCCAGGGCCAGGTTAAAACCCACTACCCTTGGTATATTGGGCCAGCACCCTACCCACTGAGTCACAGACACTGCCCAGTATCTTTTTTATAAGACAGTATTTGTATTATTAGATTTATAATGCACAAAAAAATTCATGTGATTTTTAATAATCTCTATACTTGCTTTGGAAAAATTAAATATAATATTCAAAAAATATTTTTTTTCTCACTGACAGAGTACTAAATATACTTTTAAAAACTAATCAACATCTGGCAAGTAACTCGTGAATAGCAATGGTCATTAAGTGTAATATATCCTTCATTATTGATTCTTTGGTTAAGAGACTAAAAGTGAGTTATAGTTAAAGTCTGTCATGAAAATGTTGCTTTTCCTTCACATAAACTACATTGACACTGCTCTTACTATCATTAATATTATTATTTTACTATGTTTCAGCTGCCATTTTCTTAATGTTTGCTTAATTAAACATCACATATTGAGAATCATGGAATTTCATAACTACAACAAATAAATAGATACAACCAGTGGAGAACATTTTAATGAATTTTAGCCACTTCATCCTTTCCTAAAAAGAAGGAATCAAAAGAGAAGTTACACTCTTTCAAGAAAAAAAGTAAAGGTTCAAGCACCATAAATTTGTATTAATTGTGCTCCAATCATATTTTGAAGCCTTAGAGATTTTTAGAACACATGATCAATTCAGTCCTTCAAAGTACTGATAAAAGTCAGACATAAGAGGATGTAGGTATTTGGGTGCACTCTTATAGCTAGCTAAATTTTTAAACTAAAGTAGATTTTACAATCAGATTTTAACATGGGTTTCCAATAACTTCTTGAAATAGTGATTTCTAGTGACCCATTCATATTTTCTATTCTTCATACGTTCTCTTCCCATAATTATCTATCCCTACCACTGCTATATTACAAACTAGTTTGCAAACCATCCTGTCTCTTCAATAAATTTTCTACACATATATTTTGGTTAAGATTTGTAAAGTTTAACTAAGTTGGGCCTTTATTACCCAGCAATAAGCAGAAAAAAATTTATTTGCAATACATTTCATGGAATGAGTCAATATTCCAAAATTAAATATAGGTTCTAGGATATGACAATAAAATTATTAATACATTTTGAAGGATAAGTAAACATAAAAATTGTTTTATTTAATCATGTTCCATGTATAAAAATACATATGGTAGAACTTCCATTGTTGACCATTCCCTTTCATTGACCACTTCCTTAAGTTGACAAAATTTTTGTAGACTGAACAAGCACCAAATGTATATATCAGTATGGTAACCCTTGCTCCTTATTTTGACCACCTCTGTACACTGACCAATTTTTTGCAGTACCTTGGGTGGTCAGCTTACAGAGGTTCAACTTTATTTTTATAACCAAAGCACGCAAGAATAGGCTATTTGAAAAAAAGATAGTGACTAACGAGTATAGAAATAACAATTTTTTGGAGAAAATTTAAGATGTTGAAATTATGCATATTTCTAGTTTTGTGGTTTTAGTTGCTCGTATTCAACTAAATTGGCAAAGTTATCTGATTCCTGAGCTCCAAACAGGAAAAACATCTAAGTAGGGATGATTTATGTATTTTGTTTGTATAATGTCTTACAATCAGTACAATACAAATTAAAACAAAGTTTTAATGTTTTGTTGTTGGAGCATCATGTCTAATTCTTTTCCTCAAACCAGTTAGGATTGTTATTTCCTGGCATATATTGGTATAAAATTTGGTTCTAAAAATTCTAGTGTGTATAGCTTACCATTTCATATGATTTACTGAAGTCATAATACATATGCATAGTCACATATATTTTATTCTGATTTTTTTTCTTTCCTATATATGCTGATATTATTTCCTCAGATATTATTTTATTACTGAAAGTCAAAGTCGTAATTATGTTTTTCTGGATTCCCTGGTAAGTGGAATGAGTACCCACTGAAATCAAGATTACTGTGGAAATATCCAAATAGAGTTCCATGCAAGTTAATATTCATTAAGAATGTATTTATTATGTTGCTTTATTGAATTAAAAATTAGAATAAAGTAATAACTATTTTTAATTAGATTTTAGGTCCTCTTTTTTTCCTAATGATTTTGAAAAATCAGATATCAAGTTTGATGTTTTTATATACTATCATGTATTTTATACCTGCAGCTGCTTCTTTTATTTTTATTTTTTTCTTTTGAGACAATCTTACTCTGTCACCCTGGGTAAAGTTCTGTGGCATCACAGCTCACAGCAACCTCCAGGCTTTGGCCTTAGGCAATTCTCTTGCCTCAGCCTCCTGAGTAGCTGGGATTACAGATGCCTACCAAAACATCCAGCTATTTTTTTGTTGCAATTTGGCCTGGACCGGGTTCAAACGTGCCACCCTTGGTATATGGGGCCAGCGCCCTACTCACTGAGCCACAGGTACCGCCCTTCTTCTTCTTCTTCAGCTTTGTCTTCTGCTTCTCTCTTTGGTTGTGGTGAGGTCCTGTTTTTGCTCAGGATGTGAAGGAGATCCTAACCCCCAGGAACCCACCTATTCCAGGCCCGCAGAGGCCAAGAAATGTGGATGTGAGTCAAAGCACCCTGTTGAACACAACTGTTACTCCTGCCTCTCTCTTTCCATTCTTCTCTCTCTCTTTTATGGTTTTGTCAATCTTCCCTTTCATCCCCTCCTTTTCTTTTTCTTTTCTATTTCTCTATCTTTTCTCTCTTCTGTCTCTTCACTCTTTTCTTCCTTTTGGTCTTATTTCACAAGGACAATTCAATATCTAATCACAGAGACAAGGTAATTTTAAGAGGAGGAGGTAGTGATAAGGAAAAACTAGGATAATGAAGCAGGCAAGATAGAAGCACTCATGAGGAGAAGAAAAAAAAAACAGAGAAATTCTGCAACATGGAACACCAGAAGAGAACAACTACCCCAAAGAATTGTTAGGTAGCTATTGCCGAGGACTATATCTATAAGTAAATGATAGAAATGTAATTTAAAATATGGATGGTCAGAAAAAACAAAGAATTACTGAGAAGGTGGGAAATAACCAAATGGAGATCCAAAAACAGAACCAAATAATGAATGAAAAACATGAGGAATATAGAAAGGATGCAGCAGATCTTCAGGAATTGAAGGAATCAATTGGAGAACTTAAATATGCAATGGAAAGTGTCAATCTCATATTTGACCATTAAGGAGAAAGAATCTCAGTTCTAGAGTTTAAAGCTCTTAAGCTAACACAGAAAGTTAAAGAGGCAGAAGAGAGAGAAAGTATAATGTTCACTCAGTGAATTGTAGGAATTCACAAAGCATTCAAATATACAAATCATGAAAATCACAGAAGGGAAGAAGAATGTCCCAGAGGAATGGAAGCCCTACTAGAAGATATTACAAATGAAAATTAGGTAAGTATCACCAAAGCTGTTAACACACTCCTGTAAGAGGGATATCAAATACCAGGACATCTCAAATCATACAGAGCTTATGCAAGAGAAACTGTCATAAACCTGTCCAAACTCAAGATAAAAAAATATTCAGCAAGCAGCCAAGTGTAAGGATCAATTAACCTACAGGGTCAAATTAATTAGGGTCATGGCAGACTTCTCCACTGAAACTTTTCAAGCTTTTAAAGTTGTGGAGAAATCAAATCTTTTAATGATATAGAAACATTGAGGAAGTTTGCCAGAACAAGCCCATCTCTACAGAAAATATTTAGACCTGTTTTCCATGCTGGCCATCACAATAGACCATCACTGAAGCAAACACCCAGAAACTAAAGGACAAACCCTAGCTTTCACAATGACACAAAGGATAAAGCTAAGCAATGGAATTTCATGAAATAAGATTCATAGAACTCCATCATACTTATCAATTCTCTCAATAAATGTTAATGGCTTAAATTCTTCACTGAAGAGGCACAGGATGGCTGATTGGATAAAACAACATAAGCCAACCATATGTTATCCAGGAAACACACCTTGCCCTAAAGGAGAAACCAAGAATAGGGTAAAGGGTTGGAAAACAATATTTCTGGCGAATTCTGATCAGAAGAAAGGAGGGGTTTCAGTCTTATTTTCATATGCAAGTGGATGGATAAGAGATGGGCATTTCATACTGGTCAAAAGACCAATACGAAAAGTCATTTTAATTCTAAATACTCATGCATCCAACTTAAATGCTCCCAGATTTATAAAACAGGCCTTAATTGGTCTGATCAATATGATGTAACACCATAAGAGCTGAACAGTTTAACATCCCTCATACAGAACGGGACAGATTTTCTAAACAAAACTAAACAAAGATACAAGGGACTCAAACACAACCCTAAAACAACTTGCTTAGACATATAAAGAATATATTGTCTCAAAACTTGGGAATATATGTTGTTGTCATCATCCCAACAAACATTCTCTAAAATAGATCATATCCTAGGGCACAAATAATACTTCAACAAAATTAATAGAATTAAAATTATATGTTGCATCTTCTCAGACCACAAGGCAATAAAGGTAGAACTCAATTCTAACAAAAATTTTTATATCCATGTAAAGTAATGGAAATAAAACAACTTATGCTGAATCACATTTGTCTCAAGAAGGAGATACAGAAGGAAATTATTAACTTCCTTGTATATAACAACAATGAAGAGTCAAGATACCAAAGCAGTCTTAAGAGGGAAATATAGCACATTAGGTACCTATATCCAAGAAACAGAAAGAGAGCACATCATGACTCTAATGAATAATCTTAAAGAAGTGGAAAAGGAAGAGCAATCTGGTACCAAACCTGGCAGGAGAAAAGAAATAACTAAAATAAATCAGAAATAAATGGAATTGAAAACAAAAGAATCACTCAGAAAATAAATGAAAGCTAATCAATAAACTACTGGCTAGATTAACTAGAAAAAGAAACATAATTTATTTAAAAACTTCAATCAGAAATAAAAAGGGGGAAATAACTACTGATAGTACAGAAATAATGGTGTTATTTTTGCCTACTTCAAAAATGTCTATGACCAGAAATATGACAATGTGAAGGAAATAGAGCAATACCTAGAATCACACCATCTTCCTAGATTTAATCAAGATCTTTATTTCCAAAAAGGAAATAAAACAGTACCTAGAATCACACCATCTTCCTAGATTTAACCAGATCTTTTGAATGACCAATATAAACACTGAGGTTGAAGGAACTATAAAAAACTTCCAACAGATAAAAGCCCTGGACCAAATAGAGCAATACCTAGAATCACACCATCTTCCTAGATTTAACCAAGATCTTTATTTCCAAGAAGGAAATAGAGCAATACCTAGAATCACACCATCTTTCTAGATTTAACCAGATCTTTTGAATGACCAATATAAACACTGAGGTTGAAGAAACTATAAAAAACTTCCAACAGAGAAAAGCCCTGGACCAAATATCTTCACATCATAATTCTGTCAAACCTTCAAAAAAGAGTTCATACATCTACTGCAGAACCAATTCCAAAACTTTTGAAGAAAGTTTCCCCAACACATTCTATGTAGAAAACATCACCCTGACACAAAACCAGAAAAGGATCCAGCTAGAAAGGAGAACTACATACCAATTTCACTAATGAATATCTATGAAAAAATACTCCATAAAATCTTAGCTAATAGATTGCTGCTACACATTAAAAAAATTATACATCACAATCAAGTAGGCTTCATCACATAGATGCCAAGCTGGTTTAATACAAACAAATCCATAAAAGTAATTCACTTTGTCAATAGCAGCAGAAATAAAGACCATATGATACTCTCAACAGATGTAGAAAAAGCATTTGATAAAATTCAGCATTCTTTTCTAACAGGAACACTTGGGAAAATAGGCATAGTTGGCACATTTCTTAGGCTGATTGAAGCCATGTATGACAAACCCACAGCTAATGTTGAATTTAGCTAAGCATTTAAACGATGAACCAAATGAATTATTTGGTTCTCAGAATGGATGACACTTCACAGATAATGTATTGCAATTTGAGAGTGGCAAACAGAAGTTGAAATACTTTTGAATTAAGCAATAGGTTAAAAGACTTAGAAAAGGTTGTTGGCAGTGTATAATAGAAGGATAGAAGATAAATCAAAAAAAGAATGGTAAATTTAATATAACTTTATAATTAAAATATCCCTAAGTTAAGACAGTAATATTTTATGATAAAGAAGCATTCACTGATTTGTTTTTATATTTCATTGAGTTTATTATTTAACATTACCTCATGTATTTAGATGAGATCAACAGAAGTATGACAAATGCTGCATTTTCTCTCATTTCAAAATGTAGATGTATTTTTTTCTTTGTTTAGAACTTAAAACTGCTGCATTATTGGCTAGACCATGAATCATCCAATGGGAACTCTATAAAATGTGGCGATTTCATTTTACAATTATATTCCCAGGTATATATTTATTTTTTCTCCTGTCCCCTGCACCTACCTTTCATAAGAGTCATTCTCCTCTCTACATAATTCATTTAGTGTATAGCAAGTGTCACTTTGCAAAAACAGTATTGTATACATGAAAATGTGAATTTATTTTTTAAGGGCTGCTGACTGATGGAGGATAATTAACTTGCAAAAGAAAATTTTAACATGATAGCATAAATAAAGCCATTGTAAGCAGTAAGGCTGACTATTTCCAGCTGTCTATCCTACTCATCTCCTGAGCCCCGAGTCCGCTGGCAAAGCTTTTTTATTACAAAGCTGCCGCCCCAGTTAAAACCCTCATACTGGAACTTCTCACTGATCTAGCACTAGTATTTTCTCTTTAGTAGTTTTGAAGACTACATAATGTATTTTCAAAGCCAAATACGTTAAATAATTAACATTCAGATTCTCAAATAAAATATGCTAGTAATTTTCAAAGGAAGTACCTATTATTTCTCATGAGTATAAATAGCTCATCCTGAATTCTTATTTTTAATCCTTACAAAATCTCTATTTCAACCAGTTTGATGAGAATATTTCAGATTGTATATAAAACCAGCACATTGTACCCAATGATTGCATTAATGTACACAACTATGATTCAACTTAAAAAAAAATTCTCAATTTAATCTTGAGTGAAATTCAGGGTTCCTCTTACTTTTTGTAGCACACAATTGTTGTTCCATATTTCCATTTCCTTTTGATAACTTAGTTTTTGCATATCTAGTCATCACTTACTTTGGGTTCAAACTAGCAAATTAAAGAAAATGTCATCTGACACTTAACCATAGAACTTCAAATTTCTTCTTTTACTGACCTCTTTCACACAAGTGTGATTATCCATATTCATTTTGATTTCATCTTTGTACAATTTCACAAATCTCTTGCCTAGGATATAGTCATTGTATAAATTATTACAAATGAACACTCAATAATCTGTGGAAATATTTTAGTATCTCTAAAGCAAAAAATAAAAAAAACACACCTATTTGGTGCTTTACGATAATGAAAAAATGCAAGTTCTGTTGTAAGACAGCTGGCTTTGCAACTGATGAAGTGTGTCACCTTTAATAAGGTGCAGCAAACTTTGCTGCCTTCATTATCCTCATCTTCAAAATGATAGTTACTCTACCAAAATTTTCATAAGAATAAGGAATAATACAAGCAAAATGCCTATTGCATTGAAACGAAGCCTACAATATCTGTTATTAGCTACTGTAGTAGTGTTACCAGAATTTCTTTCACCAAGAGTTCCTTGGTCTTGCAGATGGAAGAATGAACCCATGACCACAGATCAGTGATAAGATAGAATTTATTCTACAGAAAAGAATACAGAAAAAGTACCAGAGCTCCTGGCCGAGGGAAAGACCCAAGTTGGAAATCTAGGATACAGACAAAGGACCCTGTATATACAGCTTAAGGAATAGATACAATCCTTTCCATTTGGGTAAGGTTAATGAATGTGTTGACAAATGAATAGATACAGTCCCTTCTCCTGGGGGCAACAAGTCAGTGCATTCTCATTATGAAATTTCCCAGGCTTAAAGAATTTTATGAAATTGACCAGGCCTAGGAAATGGGGGCTTCCTTGTTCAGCCCTGAATTGGGAAACCCTGCACCGGGCCACTCCCAGCCCCAGAGGGCAACCTCACACCTGCAGCACTGCACCCAGAAGCAAGGGGAAAATAGAAATGACTTGGGCAGCTGGGGCTGTGCCGTAATTCCCCTCAACTAAGTAGGGACCTACAGGCTTCTCTGATGCTTGCACCTCTCCACTTGGCTTTCCAACTTTGGCCTCCCACCTTCTGTGACCCCAACACCCATGCGGTGGCAGTGCAAAGCAAGGCAGTTCATCCCAGGTGGCCGACACTGGCGGGGCTGCCACCGCCCAGTATCAGCAGCAATTATTATAAATTTATGTTCCTACATATTACCTTAGAAAATAAAAATAAATAGTTAATATTAGTAAATGATTAGAAGTTTGAAATCAGGTGGCTGGAACAATTAATTATAAAATTCCAAATATTAATTTTAAAATTTTGAAAATGTTAATTAGCTTCACTTTGCTGATCATGTTACTATAAATATATTTCAAAACATCACATTGTATATCTTAAATATATACATTTTCATTAGTCAATTTTGCCTCAGAGAAAATTTGGGGAAAGTTCTATTTGTTTAAGTTGAATCCAACCTGAAATAATACAGATAGGACAGAGACACATATGGCCTATATATGGTACTTTTCAATAGTAGGGTAGGAAAATTTAAGAATTTTTAAAGATGATTTTATTCATTCATAAATATGCGTTAAGTATATACCATATGAACGGGATCTGAGCTCTGGGCCAGGAAGTGGGTGGGCACGGGGTGGGAAGGACAGACAGAACTCATGAAAGTTACAACCCACTAGAAAAGATAGACATCAAATAATTGCATAGGCGGCAATTTAAGTTTAATTATGTTCAGTTATGTGAAATGAAGGGTACAATATCAAAAAAGATAACTAAAATAAGGATGGATTCTAGTCAGAAGAGTCAGGGAAATAAATCCTTGACTGTGGAACATTAGCTGAGAATTGCAGGCTGATGGGAATTGGCTGGATGAAAGAGACTGGTTGGCAGTGGCAACAGCAGATAGAGACTGATATTACCGGAAAAGCAGTTATGTAAGCTTTCACACAAATGTGACAGTGAGCACCAGAATTATGTTAACCAGCTGGTATAGGGTAAGCCACATTATTTATATGGATAAGAGTTTTATAAGAAATATTTTCCTTGGATCAGCACATTCTAGGGACAGTCCCGTGTGGATTACCCTCAGGTAGGAGGTAGCTTAGTGAATTGAAGAAACTAAGAACAAGGGTGGCTAGAACAGAGTCGACAAAGATCAATAATATATAAATTTTTAAAGGGTTGAAAAATATTTAAGTTAACCCATCACTTTTATTTTTTTCTGCTGGTGGGATATTGTTAGACTAAGTCCTCTTTAATTGATTCAAAGCTGACATGATTCTCAAAGGAAGTTAAGCATGAAATTTCACTCCTGTAAGTTCTAAAATAAATGCTGAAATACATTTGTTCGTTAAGCTTGTAAAAAAAAAACTTTATATTCTTGTAAATTTATATGAAAAAAATGTACTGAAATAATTTTAATTACATGAAAAGATGGTTAAAAAATACTAAAATAGTTTGAAATGACTAAGAAGGCCTTAATGATCATCTTTAGTAAACTTTAGATAAGCTTCTTCCTGACACTCCCTTTTCTTACAGTTTTTACACTAGAAAACTTACCAGATTTTCCCCAGTTTCACAGCCTTGCCATGTGCTTCTTAAAGACCTAGACCCATCACTTTACAATGTAATCATGAAGAAATATAGAGCTCCTATCTCTTAATTTCTATAGGGATATAGATACTTTATATCAGCAAGCACCTTTCTCCTAGATGTATTACTGCCTCCTGTGTACACTTATATTGGGAAAAGCTAATACGCTAACAGATGTGGCATCCAATCACCCTCTCACTTCAGCCTTCCAAATCCTTACTGCCCTTTTTTCTTTCTGTTTTTTCAGCAGAGTTGAGTTCAGACTGAATTATACCCTCCCTTATTGCAAAACTCTTAAACAAAGTCTCCCTTGTTTGTTTAACATTGTCCAATGCAATATTTTCTGTAATAGAAAGGGTAGTATTTTTAATCTTTTTTCCAGGATGTTCTAATATTGAGAGATAAAATTGGGCAATTTTAATCTCCAATGAATGTAATGGCATTTAGATCAGTTTTGTCAAACCTTACTCATCTGAGAGGTTTTTCTTCTATAACGTTGAAAATTAGTTCAGTTTTTAAAAGATTAATATATTTTGTCTGGTTTCCAAAGACGAGAGAGAGAGATAGGTAGATAAAGTAGGTACACAAGAAGAAGGAGAGGTGGATAAGCACTCAGTAGACTCTGCCGTTTATGTGGATGTCCAGGATCAAAGTGTCTGTGGCACAGAGCGCATTACAGCATTAAATTTAAAAAAAATGATATTTTCTCCAAATAAAAAAAAAGATTATTAATAAATATGAGTCCCATAAGGCCTTTTAATTTTATTTTTGGTAATATTTTCTCTCTCCAAAATCATCTTTATTCTGATTTTGTTTTCTGATTTCATGATGTGTTATTTGCTGCTCCTAAATTTAATGTTTTACAGAATTTTTTGTGAGTTCAATATGCATATTTTTTGGAAAGAGAGTGTAAAATACAGTTGCTACTTACAAGTTAACTTCAATTTCAGAGGCACATTAATTTTAATTTTAAAATTTCCATGATGCAATTCTATTTGTAAGGCTTGGACAATATGTGTATTTTTGTTTTGTGATAGGTTATGATTTAAGATGTGAAAGCTCTTCCGCAATTTTTTTTACCTTATAGCTCAGATCATAAAGATCAATAAAATAGACTAC
Source organism: Arctocebus calabarensis (assembly GCA_963573935.1). NCBI lineage: Eukaryota > Metazoa > Chordata > Mammalia > Primates > Lorisidae > Arctocebus > Arctocebus calabarensis. The sequence continues at coordinate 1,069 of CAUYON010178214.1, read as the reverse complement.
TATTGCCTTTTCTATGTTACTCTATAAAATTGATTGTCCTTCCATTTTTCCATCTTCACTGTTCTACAGTGAGATTTCATTGAAAAAGAGAAAATTTGAGAGGCTCTTCAGGTGAATAAACATTAATTTCCTGATATATAAGAAAATCTTATTGCAAATGAAGTAGGCTCTAACAAGTAGTAGAAATATAAACACATGTTTAATCTAGTGAAAGCACCTTTTTACTGCCCAACATAATAACTTCATTCCTTGTCACGAACCAACTTCAATATGTGGTGGGTTTACTTCCTTGTGGCCTGGTGGTGCAAGGAAACTGGAGAATTATTATAGAATATTAATATAGAGAAATAATACACACAGACAAAGAGATACTTTTAAGAGCAGTGGGGCTTGGGAAGTGGCACACACTTCTTTGTGAGGCTTCCAATATGCCCGAATATCAGGCTAGCTTTGTATTTATCTCATACATCAATATTACAGTCATAAATCTCATGAAAGCAAGGCAAACAATCCCACCGAGGTTCTTGTTGTGCTTGCATTCCTACTAACTAGACTAACTCCACAGCTGATTATGTTCATTGTATGGACTTGTTCTGCTTCAAAGTATAATGGTCTTAATATAAACAAAGTGCTGATAAGGAAGCCAATCAGATGCCGACTCAAGAACCAAAGCCTAGCTGACCGACAGTCACACACCACACATGTGATGTTTTAATACTCTGATAGCCTTGAGTCCAAACAGACTCCTCTGGCCCAATCAAGGTGACAGAAGAAAGGAAATCTTTCTTCTCCTTATTGTTTCTGGAGTAGGTCTTCCTGAGTTGGAGAAAGTTTAAAGAATTCATATTGTTAAATCCCCAAAACCACTGCTTGGGAGCACACAGCCTTGCCCTGGCAGAAAGCACCTTCAGAGCCTCTAACCAGTTGCTGCGCTGCAGCTGTGAGGGAGGAGGGATATACAGCACAGTGGGTGCAGCTGAGGGGGGGAGGGAAAAACAGCACAGTGGGTGCATCTGAGGGGGGGAGGGATATAAACCACACAGGGTGCAGCTGAGAGGGAGGGGGGTAT
>CAUYON010178209.1:0-12943 GCA_963573935.1 Arctocebus calabarensis | reverse complement strand
TCAAGAATGGAGAAGCATGAATCCTATGTACTCAAGTTTGAGATGAGGACAATTAATGACAATTATTGACACAGTGGGGGTGAAGGAAGGGGAGAGCAGAGAGAGGAAGAATGAGGGAGGGGTGGGGAAAGGAAGAGCAGAGAGAGGGAGGGAGTAAGGGGGGTGGGGTCTTGGTGTCTTGGTGTGTGCCACACCTTTTGGGGGCAAAACACAATTGTAAGAGGGTCTTTTCCTAACAAATGCAACCAGTGTAACATGGTTTCTTGTACCCTCAATGAATCCCCAACAATAAAAAAAAAAGAAGTCTCTAAATAATGGTAAAATAACTGGATGTAAAGCGAATATCCATGCAAAGCCTAAAGCAATTTTTATCAAAGAAAAACAAATTAAATTGAAAAGGTTTTCAATGTCTAACAATTATTATCTTTAAAAAAATTATCTTTAAAGCATCTTTATATGTAAAACAAAAATATGTCTACTGCTTGTTATTTGGTATATAAAGTTTCACACACCTATTTTTTACTAATTTAGCAAATATTTATTAAATTCTGATAATGATAAAAGAACATTTTAAGCAACAAAAGTAAAATGACAAATATAGACTATTTACCAATTTAAATTGAATTATGAAAGATATTGAATGACCTGGAGAAAGTTCATAAATTACTATTATGTGAAAAGGAAAGGCATCCACAATGACTATAAGGAATGTCTTATGTAAAGGCAAGAGTTATCTCCTGTTCACAAACTTTTGCCTAGGACAGCCCTTGCAAATAGTAGATTTTTGGTAAATATTAGTTGACTCCACAAATGGGAAGCTAAAGTATAAAATGCTGAAGGAATTAGTTTTTTAGATAAATTTAAGAGTACTGAATTTACTATAGTTTTAAATTTATTCAATAAATATTCATTAGAGAAATCACAAAACAAATACAAAACAGACATACCATCTATGAGTAAGATATTCCTTTCTCTATGTATTTCAAAAATTGGCTCACAGAAAAGTACATTTATGTGACATAACTGTTTGAAGAATGGAGTTTATTTCACCAGTGAACAGCTATGTTGTGACAGATATTGTTTAGGTATGAGAATATAAATTTTACTTTATTTTATTTTATTTTATTGAGGCAGAGTCTCACTATATCACCCTGGGTAGAGTGCGGTGGCATCACAGCTCACAGCAACCTCAAACTCTTGGGCTTAAGCAATTCTCTTCCCTCAGCCTCCCAAGTAGCTGGGACTACAGGTGCCCACCACAACACCTGGCTAAGAGAATATAAATTTTATATGAAACAGAAGTATAACCCTTATTCCTTTAGACCTTATCTTTCGATGGCATGAGCTATAAAATTAAGAAAATAAAAAATAAACTGTATGCTGCACCATCATATGCTGTGGAAAAAGATAAAGCAGGGAAGCAGGATAGAGAATGAAGAAGTAGGGGGAGATGTCCTACTATTTTAAAGACATCATCAAACACTAATATTTTAGGGTGGATATGAAGGAGTGAGGAAGGGAGTGTAACTTAGCTGACTTTGAGAAAAGTGATTCAAGCAGAGAAGTTGAGGAGATCTCTCATATGTCTCAGTGATTAAGTAAGGTTTGCTACTTTTCTTATTTAATGGTTTTCATCTCACTCAGAATAAAGTTAAAATTTTTACAGAATTCATTAGAGCCTATGTCATTTGTCTTTTGCATCTCATTATTTGTCTTAGTGAATTAAGCCACTTCTCTTGTTCTCTGCCTTTCTGTGATGATTGTCTCCCTGCTATTTCTGCAACATACCAGGAAATTAAAGCTTCAACATGACTCGTTTGTAAGAAAAAATATATACTATAGGGTCAAAGGTAGAAGCCAATAGACCAGTTAGGAAGTTATTATAATTCAGGTGAAAAAAGGTGGTGATTTAAGAAATGTCATAGTGGTCTGAGTGATTTAGCTGGATCCTGAGCTTGGATATAGTTTGAAGTTGGAAGAAATAGGATTTAATAGTAGATAGGAAGTGAACTAGATATAAAAGAAAGATACTTGACCAGGATAAATCTCAGGACTTTGATTTAAGTGAGTTAGAACACGAGATTGATGACTGTCAATGAGTCCTTATATACAGTTTTACAGTTTACCAAATGGGGCTCTATTGTGAATGAAACATGTCATGAGTAGTTTTTACACTGAAACAGAGCATTTCAAATATCCTTTGAATTGCATAATGATAATTTTAGAACAGATGTAAATCTCCCTTAGATCTACAAACATCCTCCCTTCTTTTATTTTGAGAAGTTTGGGAAGCACTTCTGTGTAATACTTTATGAAACAAAGTATTCTGCTGATTTACACTGATTTGAAGTGTTAAAAATTTCTATATAAATCAGTCCACCTTTAAGAAATAATTTATATCATTTTCTAAGTCTTCAATTGGAAGCTGTCTGATTTATAGACCGATATGCTGTATATAACATATCTAGTGTGAAAAAATTAATTTATGTTTCAAAATCCAGATGCATTCACCACACATTTACTAGTAATGAGATTTACACTAATAAGATTTATTGAAGAAGAGGAGGTATAGTTAACTTTGGAAAGTACAGGCTTGGGTTTTTTTTTTTTTTTTATTATAATAGCCACAGAGTCTTCTGATATTAGTGGAGTTTCACAAACAAACCTTTCTTCTTTCTATCCCTTACAAAAAAAAAAAAGGCAACAGAGAAAATGAAAATAAATAGAAAACAAAACAAAATAAAAATCCAATAAACTCTATTTTCAATAACATCTGGAGCGTATATACACATGTGCAGTGGATATAGCACCATGTCAGTCACATCAAACCAACTCACTCCTTCAATTCCCAAGAATGTTCACTTCTCAAAATGCAACCCTCCCAGAATTCTACAATTGCCTTCTGCCAAAAAAGAGTTGCTTTGGCCAATTTTACAAAACACTACGTGGTAGTTCAACTTTTTTTTTTTTTTTTAAGACAGAGTCTCACTCTGTCACCTTGTGTAGAGTGCTTCCGGAGTCATAGTTCACAGTAACCTCAAACTCTTGGTCTCAAGCGATCTTCTTGTCTCAGCCTCCTGAGGAGCTGGGACCACAAGAACCAGCCACAATGCCTGCTATTTTTTCTATTTTAAGTAAATCCAGGATATCACTCTTGCTCCAACTGGTCTAGAACTCCTGAGCTCAAGCAACCCACTCACCTCAGCCTGCCAGAAAGCTAGGATTACAGGCATGAGCTACTATACCCTTCAACTTTTTCATCTTCCAAATACTAACACTCTGACTTCTTTAAAGATATCTTCAACTAAGCAATTTCTCATGAACTTCCTGCATACAAATCTAGATATTGGAGTCTATTTCCTAGGGAAAATGTCCTAAGACAGTTGGAACAAGATTGGCCCTATGATGCAGATTTTAATAATGGGATACAGGAACTGCATTCATTACCCGTTGTCTGCCTGTTGGTGGAGATGGACATCATAGCTGGTGGGAGGTGAAACCAGATAGAGAGCCTCTAGCAAGCTGTAATAGTGCAATTCCTAAGGCTGGACACTGGTTGAAGAAAATGCTTTGGCAGGTACATTATCTCAGGAATTTGAGATGTTTAGGGGAAAAAATAATTATAAAGTTTAAGAAATTGGATGGCCTAAAGATAATCAAAAAATTGGAGAAAGACAATAAAAAGTGGAGAGAAACTTAACATTTATTTTAGGAAATAGATGAAACCAGAATATTTTCTTGGTAGTATGTAAACAATTACTCCACCAGATGAAGTACACATAATGCTGGGGAACAAGTGCACGAATTCATGTTAATTGAAGCAAAAGTCCAGAAAATCTTGAGTTCTCAATCTCGGCAAAGGTCCTGCAGTTTGAGGGAAGAAATGGGACACAAAAAGTGAGGACTGAACATTTAATCAGTGTTCTCTAAAGTCTTGGATCCTTAGGTCCCATAAGGAGTCCGTGTCTGCCCCTGTGGCAGTGACCTACTCACTCTGCTCCCTTAATGTTTAAAGAGGATGAAAATGCATTTGCTTTTGCTTTGGGTGGCATCTATGGCTCAATGAGTAAGACACCGGCCCCATATACTGAGGGTGTCGGGTTTGGGCCTGGCCCCAGCCAAACTGCAAGAACAACAACAACAAAAATTAAAAAAGCAGCAGAGTTGTGGCAGGCACCTGTAGTCCCAGCTACTCAGGAGGCTGAGGCAAGACAATCACCTATGTCCAAGAGTTGGAGGTTGTTGTGAGCTGTGATGCCACAGCACTCTACCGAGGGTGACAAAGTGAGACTCTATCTCTAAAAAAAAAAAAAAAGAAAGAAAAGAAAAGAAAGAAGAAAATGTATTTGCTTTGCAAGGCAAAAACACAACCCCCAAACATCAGCCTTGAAATCTACTCCAACTTCTTCCTTAGTCACCAAAACAATAATTATTAATAAACATAGAATATAATCTGACCAGATATGGGCATCTTTCATGGGAGGAGAAAGGAAATGAACCACTGGATCATCAAAGGAGCCACTGGATACAACCACCAAGATCAGTGTAGGCTGGAAATGGATATGGGACTGCATCATAAGGTTAACATTTAAAAGAGTAAAGAATATAAAGTTTGATAAAAGAAGGTTCATTTATATCTCACATAGGATTTAATACTCTAACTAGAACCCCAGAAAAGAATGCTAATGTATTTCAGGGATAACTCTTAGAAAGTTAAGGGAATCGTGGCCGACAGTAAGAGAACCAGCAAGAACAGAATTTTTACTACAGATAGAGTTGGAAGGGATCAAACGACTTCAAGAAATCAACATGTAAAATTTGAAATGTATATTTTTCGTGTTTTATAGTAATAGTAATAAATGTATATATATTAGGATTGCCATAACAAAAACCAGAGAGACTGTTTAAACACCAGACATTGGTTTCCTCATAGTTCTGGCATCAAAGTATAATATTAAAATGTCAGCAGGTTTGTTTCCCCAGCGCCGTGTCAGAGAATGTGTCCCATGCTTCTCATCTAGGGGTCTGGTAGTCTGATGGAATGTTTTGACCTTCCACAACTTGAAGAAATGTAACTCTGACCTGTGCCTTTATTAGCATGTGGTTTTTCCCCGTCTGCATACCTTTGTCCAAATTTTTTCGTTGCTTTTTACAAGCGCATCAGTTTCGTTGAATTATTGCACAACTTTATTTCACTATGACCTCCTCTTAAATTAATGACATGTGCAATGGCCTTATTTTAAAATAAGATTACATTTAGATATATCCGAATTGATAATTTCAATGTATCAATCTTAAGAGGCCATAATTTAACCTAAAAAACCTGACTATAATCTGTGGGAGAACTTCTAACGTAGTCTAATTTATAATGTGGCAAGAGAGATGAAATGAAAAAATAAACACAACACCTACTCACTAATAATTGGAAACTAAATGATGATCACACATGGGCACAAAGAGAGGTGAAGGACACTGGGAATCAAGAAAGGAAGGTGTGAGGGGATGAGAAGTAAAAACTTAGCTATCAGGTATAATGTACTCTATTTTGTTGATGAGCACACTTGGACATCAGGCTTAAGTATTTCCAACAGAAAAATTGTACCTCTTTAATATTTTAGAATAAAACGTAATTACTTAAAAAGATTATAATAAAAGGTGCATCAATATCCCTAAAGAAAAATTACTCAAGGTTAAGGCTGACAGTAGAAGGCAGTGTTACGGAAGTGAGGTTTCTTAAAAGTGGGGATAATATAATAAAAACTGGATAGGAGAACTTAACCATAAGGATCAAGGAAAATATAATAAATTGCAAAGTCAGAGTGGCAGCCAAAGGGGCCTAACTCTGAGAGCAGCACAGGTAAATAAAACACATGCTGTTTAGGAACAATACTGATGGACAAAGTCCATTGCTTAATTTATCTATCTAAGCAAGGGTATAATATCAGAAGGCTGAAGACAATTGCCCCGATTAATTGATCATAATCGCATGTAGAGGACACCAAAAGCCAAATGACCTCTGAGCAAGATGATTTGCAGCTGGGGGCGGGCCCTCGGCCAATTCCTCTGCAGGTGCTCCTTGAAGAGAGAGAACCCAGCCCATGGCGAGCCTTGGGCACTTAGTCATTGTCTAATACTCCCCTCACCTGTCTTGTACTGTCTCAATAAAAGTCTACTGTGGAGGTTGCTCAGGGTTATCCTGCAATCAAGGTTAGCCCGCCTCCTACAAGCTTGTACTTCTAATCCACATATCGCCTGGTTCCTTTCTGCAGCAATTGAGACCAGGGACATAGGGGCTACAGCAATCGCATACCAACTTTTAGGACTTGAAAGAGTTGTCAGATTTAAAGATCCTTGTCGGAAAGAGAAGCCCATTTCCCATGAAGACAGAAACACCAAAAAACGTGTCTATTATTTCTTTAAAGGGCACTGTAAATGTGTATCCAGATAGCCATACACTGGGGAAAAGGAATATAGAGACATTGGTGATGATTTGACACGTAGTTGAAATTAGTATTGAGACTCAGGAACTTACGGTATCATTGTGCCCACTCTGCAGGCTCCACCAAGGTCCAGTTTATAAACCAGAAACCCAACTAGTGGTCATTCACCCCTTTCAGCATACATAATCGGAACAGAGATACTTAGTTGGCAGTACACCTATATTCGCTCTTGACCTTGTAAGAGTAGAAAACAAGCTTCAGAGAACACATGGAAGACTCTATACTCATTTCCTACCCTCACCTTCACAAGAAATAAGAAATCAATAAAAATGCCAGATGTCAGAGAGAATGGCAGAGATTAGTGAAGGACAGAGATGAAAGTGCTAAAAAATGCAGGAATGATGGGTCCATCATCCTCAAAATTGCCAGAATGTCCCCTACACAAACCCTAAGGATCACAGAGCATGACAGCAGATTATTGCAAACCCAACCAAGTTGTAGCCTCAATGAAAATTGCCTTTGATGGAAGTACTATCTTTGCTGTACTAGATTAACATAAATATAAGTGCAAAATATGCATTAATTTTTTAGCTCTATTAGAAAGTGATATGATTTGCAATTTGCATTTATGTGGAATAAATAGTGGTGCCCATGTAGGCTTTTGTATTAGAACTATGTTAATTCTCATGTCTTCCTTCATTACATCCCTCTAACCATCTAAGACAGAGACATCACAGAGGTCGACTATATTAATGATGTTATATTAATCATACTAAAAAGCAAGATTGGCAAGTATTTTTAAGGTCATATTGAAACGAATGCTCACCAGAGAGTTTAAGAAAACCATCACGTGGGAGAAAATTTTAGGGAATCAGTGACGTGAAACATGCTTGTTGCTGTGTTTTCAATGTGTCCCCTCTTCAAGTTATTTTGAATAATATTTTGAACATATTAAATTTTATCTTGTAAAAATGATAACGTATGCTAGTTTTTTCTAATTAGTAAATTTTTGTATGTGTTAGCAGGCAATTAACTTTGTCGGATATGAACTGAAAACTGTTTTTTGAGAAGCAGCTTCAGGTTCAAATTTTTCGTCTTCAGCTAAGCTACCTAGAGTCTTTTCCACGCCCATGCTCTTGAGGTATCAGCAGAGATACTGTCAGAGAGAATCTGGAATTATCTGTTTTTTTTTTCTGGTGTTGTTGTTGATTTTTATTTTTATATTCCTGTCTAACTCTAATGACCACTGTACCTTCATATCAGTACTCTGACTTACATGGCTATGAAATTTGCAGTTTTCCATCCTATCAACATGTAATGTACAGCAAAAACACAAAAGATGTTGAAAACCTGATAATAGAAATAGGGAAACTGAATACAATGGTTACCTTAAGAATCATTAGCAGGAAAATAAAAAGGGAAAGGCAGGAAAAAAATTATGAGGGTTACATTATGTTACTCAAAATTTAAACAAAGAAAAGGTGGAAACTTTAACATTCTTTTTTTTTTTTTGATACAGAGCCTCAAGCTGTCACCTTGGATAGAGTGCTGTGACATCACAGCTCACAGCAACCTCCAATTCCTGGGCTCAAGCGAGTCTCCTGCCTCTACCTCCCAAGCAGCTGGGACTACAGGCGCCCACCACAACACCTGGCCATTTTTTGGTTGCAGCCGTCATTGTTGTTTGGTGGGCCCAGGCTGGATTCAAACTTACCAGCTCAAGTGTATGTGGCTGGAGCCTTAGCCTGTTCAGCCACAGGCACCGAGCCAAAACTTTAACATTCTTAACTCACTCAGGTGATTCCCATCTATACCTTGGCATGGCTTAGTCCACAGTGCTAAACACTCCTTCCTTCCCTCCTGATGATTTATGGGCTCTGTTTGTAGCTCCCAGAGAGTCCTGGATTTTGGTCAAATAGGTTCTTAGGAATGTTAGTCCTGAGCTGCCCACTGCTAAGCACTCTGTTTCAACTACCAAGCTGTTATTGGGGTCTGAGGAACCTGGACTTTGCTCACCAGAGTCTCCTGAATATCTTAGCCAAAGCTACACTTAGCCCAACGCTTTCTGAAATCAGCTGAAGGTTACGGCCAAATGTCTTCTCGGACATAAGCTCTGAAAATTTACATTTTGAGCTCTATAACTTTATTTATACAATTTGTAGGATTAGATCAGAATCAGATTGGACCTGAAAAAGACTAGACAAGGTCCAGTAGGAAGCCTCAAGTATGAAAGAATACTAGATAACAAAATCATGGATTCTTCTAAATACAAGGAATCAAAAAATCCTTCTATCTGGAATTTTATCAAACTTTATGTATAAAAACTATGGACACAGACTGCATACTTTTCTACAGTAAGAGATAAATTTCACTGAAAACTACTTAAGGTTACATTGCCAACATAGTAAAATCCTAACCTAGAATAAACTTGTTCACTTTTGAGGAGCATTACAAAAAAGAAGAATCTAAAATGCCTCAAAAACAATGGAATGTATTTTGATTGGCATAAAGAGATTTCTAAAAGACTAGACAAATCAAAAACTGCATCTCTACATAGAAAAGCAAATGAGGAAGTTTGATCCGAGAAAGCTTATTTTTTTATAAATATATAAAAATCTATTGCATAAAATTAATAAATGAATACGTTTTTGTTTGCACATGGCAGGTGGCTAAATTTTTAGAATAAAATTTACAAAATTTGCTTCTGTCTGTATGTTTATGTATATCTATATGCATATGTATGTGTGTTTTTTTATAACCAGAGGGTATTGCCAAAGTTAATTTTTTTTTAAAAGCTTTATTTAATTGACTTAACCAAAAATAAGAGCGTATGGGGATTATATATTCTTTATATTTTGTAAAAGATAGAAACAAATGCAAAATGTTTTTCAGGTTTATGGTTTTGGGACAATCTCTGGTAAATAAAAAACAGTTAATGTGTGTCTATTTGAATAAAACAATTATGTTTTCAGACTTGTCAGCAGTACAAGTAATACAGATGTACATCTTTTTTACCTGTGTTTACAAGTAAAATAAGCTCATGTTATCTCTATATTATAAAATTTGTCATCTCGAAAAATAAATTAAAAATATTTATTAAAAATAAATTATGGCTTGCTGTTTAATGTTTCATTTCCATGTGGTTTTTAAGCATAATTGTTAAAATTAAGTTAAATTTATATAAGTAGAATATAATCTCCATGTGAAAGATATTTTCCCAGTACCAGAAGGTTTTGACATTCTTATCAAGAACAGGAAGTTTAGGCTGTGGGAAATCTGTATTAACAGATTCTCAACCCTTGCAAAAAGCTCTAAGAGCACAGAGATAACTCCGCTAACTTCCATAGAGCTTCTTAACACAAAGAGACTACAGATAGTCTTGGTCTATGAGTAAAAACTTTCTGCACATATTAAAAAAATTCTACTGTGGGGAAGCAGATGCTCATGGAAATTATAAAATAGAACTAAATTACAGAATGGTAGTATATGGCAGAAAGTCCACAATTACTTTATAATTTTCTCTGGAAATTAAAATTACTAAAGGTTAAAAATGATTCTTAGTGGATGTAATTAAAATTGCTAGAAGCAATAAAGGAAACAACTATATATGCATTTAAACAAAGAAAGTGACATGTATTTTTTATAAGAAAAATCTGTTAAACATGAGAATTTTTTTGTTTGTTCCATTAAGTAAAGAAGAAAGTAATCTCATCCTAAAGAAGAACGACATGTTGTTTCACAACGAGAAAGTGCAACAATATAAAACAAAATCTCAGCTGGTGCCTGTGGCTCAAAGGAGTAGGGACGCCAGCCCCCTATTCCACAGGTGGTGGGTTCAAACCCAGTCCTGGACAAAAACTGCAAAAAAAAAAAAAAAAAAAAAAAAAAAAACTCAGTGGATATAAGAAGTCCCAGAAAGTTTGTAGAGAAAAACTGTGAAAGAAATTTTAGGTGTACTTAAGCTGGCTATGATTTAAAAAAAATTTTTTGAGTTTTTTGTTTTTTTCAAACTTGAGTAATAACACAAAAAGTGCATGAATGCAAAGGTAGGTTTTGGTCCACTACATTTTCAGGCAGAATGTGGACTGAAGACCCTCTTGGCAAAGAAAAACAGCTCCAAAATAGGGAAAAATTAAAAAGTAGGCTGAGTAAGTCAGAACAAAGGAAATTCAGCTAGTTTACTTTTATTTCTTACTTGAGCAAGTTTCCTACTTTTCCTAGAAGCATAGCCTGTAGGAGATACAGCTTGCAATCACCCTGCTGGGTCTACAAACACTCTGAAGGAATAATGGCCACAAGGATGCTATGTGTAAGGCCCAGCAAGAATCATTAAATAGGCTGTCTCCGACCTAGTCAACAGCCAAAGCAAACACCCATTGTGGAAATTTGTATTTGGCCAGGGCAGAGATCAAGAGAACAGATCAAGCCCTAAAATATTGGTAGGAGGGCTTATATCCCTTATCACAGAGGAACATGCCTCTGTGGTGGTGATGAGATGAAAATTCCTCTCTCCCCCCTATACTTCAGAGATTGATGCTAGTGGCAGTTTACTCAGCAGTGAACTAGCAGGGATTAATACCCCCTTAGGAATCTGTGTGTTTGAGACCACAGACAGGAGGTTGCCCCCACCCAAGGCTCAGGCTTTGGATTTCTCAAGACTGCTGAGACACTTAAAGTTAATGATTATATAAACAATAGAAGCTGATATGCTTACTGAGAGACACTGCTGACATCTTTGTTCCCTTCCTTAGCTTATCTTCGGGGTTAATGAGCAAACAGCCTTCAATAAAAGCTAAGTGGAGCAAATACTTGGGGCCACCTGCTGTAACCCCACAAATAGGCAGTGATCCCCTGTGCTCCCACCCTTGAAAATTCTATTCTATGTGTCTTGTCTTTTTGTCTCTCATCATTTGTAACTTTATATTTCTTCAGTGGACGGCTGCCAGATCCACAGGTCTTAATAGACTCTGCCCCTGGAGGCAGGACCCCAGCAATGTTAGTATTGGTCTGCACTTAGTAACAAGTGGTGAAGACTTTCTTTATCTTTTAAATAATTGGCATAGAAAATAAAGATTTATTTTATCAAGATAATTTTCAGTTCTTCATGTTGTCTTTACTAGGTTTTTGATTACTTAGAAAAATTGAATACTTTCTCTTATAACTATATAACTTTCTATATTTATCGTTCAAGTATTTAGTTATTCTAGTTAATTAAATACATATTTATGCATGGTACCCTATACTCATAATTTAATCAAGCATTTTAGATCATTTGACATTTTTGACAACTTTCCCGAATCAAATTTTAAATTAGCGCATTTTACACTTGAACTAAGTTAGGAAGTATCCAGATGGGCCTCTGCAGTATCTCAAAAAAATTTGTTTCCTCTTTTTATAAAAAGAAAGATATTAACCTAATAAGGGATATTTAACATGTAAAATTTGGGGGGAAGCATTATCAAATAAATGATGCTGAATCTTCTAGTCATATTTTGTGACTATGTTATTTACATATTTCAGAAATTGTAATTCCCATAGGTCCGGTAGTTTTAGAGTTCCTCTTTTAACTCTAGTGATTACATTAACATTTTGCATGTAATAGAAACAATAAAATGTATTTTTCTGTTGCCTCAAGATAAACTTTTATTAGACCTTTTGTTACGGCATATTAAGACTTTTTTAAATCTAAAGACCATTATTTTACTCTGGCACTTTCCTAAAAGCTATTGCAAACTAAACTGTTTTATCTATAAGAAGATTCTTGGAAATAATTATGACAAATAAAGATTGCTGATAATTTAAAGATGATACCATTGTAGAAGATAAGAATTTCCAGATCTCTAATAAAGAAACTGATTGATGAAACTGCCAACCTAGCATCAAGAAGAATAAGTATTAATTACATGCCAAAGAAATTCCTTGGCACATTTTTATGATAAGTCAACTAACATTGAAACTATGAATACATATATTTTATATGAATTTTGTGGTAATTACCTGAGTCAAGATATCTATGATAAACTATTCAATAAACACTGCTAGGCACCTAAATCTGAAAAGCAAAATGTGTGTTTAAAATAATGTAAATTCAGTGTTGTATGGATGTTGTATTGATGTGTGGAGAGCCTCAGCAACTGTCTGGTCTTTCCTGAGTCTTTAAAGTTTACTTATTAAAATTTTTGTACTCTATGACTCATCATTGATAGAATAATATGAATTATTTAAAAAATCAGTACATTGGCTCAGCTCCTGTGGCTCAGCGGGCTAAGGTGCCAGCCACTTACACCTGAGCTGATGGGTTCGAATCCAGCCTGGGCCCACCAAACAACAATGACGGCTGCAACCAAAAAATAGCAGGGTGTTGTGGTGGGCGCCTGTTGTCCCAGCTACTTGGGAGGCGGAGGCAAGAGACTCGCTTGAGCCCAGGAATTGGAGGTTGCTGTGAGCTGTGATGCCACAGCACTCTATCCAGGGGTGACAGCTTGAGGCTCTGTCTCAAAAAA